>CAMOHE010046756.1:17500-26521 GCA_946598075.1 Artocarpus hirsutus | reverse complement strand
TGATTTGTTCTTCAAGGAGATTGTTAGGTTGCATGGCATGCCTAGGAGTATTGTTTCTGATAGAGATGCAAAGTTCTTGAGTTACTTTTGGAAGACCTTGTGGGCAAAGTTGGGGACTAAGCTATTATTTTCTACTACTTGTCACCCACATACTGATGATCAAACTGAAGTAGTGAATAGGACTTTATCTACTTTATTACGTGCTGTCATTCAAAAGAATTTAAAAACTTGGGAAGATTGTTTGCCGCATGTTGAGTTTGCTTATAATAGATGTATTCATTCTGCAACTAAGTTTTCACCGTTTGAAGTTGTTTATGGTTTTAATCCATTGACTCCTTTGGATTTAACTCCTTTACCTTTGAACGAACGAGTTAACTTAGATGGCAAGAAAAAAGCTGATTTTGTTAGGCAAATTCATGAGAAGGCAAGACAGAACATAGAGAGGCATACCGAGCAATATGCAAGGCAAGCCAATAAGGATCGCAAGCAGGTGGTGTTTGAATTGGGAGATTGGGTGTGGCTGCATATGAGAAAGGAACGTTTCCCGAAACAAAGACGTTCAAAACTCCTTCCGAGGGGTGATGGCCCATTTCAAGTGGTGGAACGCATTAATGACAATGCCTACAAACTTGATTTACCTGGTGAGTGTGGTGTTGATGCAGATGACAATTTGAGGACAAATCCTTTTCAAGAGGGGGAGAATGATGCAAGCAGTGGAGCTGTACAAGTTAAGAGCCATGTTCGTGATCCCTTAAGCCATTCAAGTGGTCCAATCACAAGATCCAAGGCCAAGCGATTCAAGGAAGCGTTGAACGGGCTCATTCAACAAGTTTGTGACATGTCACATAAATGGAGCCCCGGTATGGGCCCAAATCAATCACAAGAGAGCCTAATCACTATGATTAAGGTTCTAGAAGATTCACATTGATGATGGTGCATGATTCCAGTAAATTGTAGAGCAAACTTATAATTTCTGAAAACCTTCCTATTTTGGATCGACACGTGGGTGCCATGTCGTCAAGTTAGAGTCTCGTCATCAAATTATCTTCCTAATATAATTTTTGTAATTTCTTAATTGCCAAACTTGGTTTTGTTAGGCAAGAAAACAAACTTGGATATTTTCCTTTTTTCTAGATTAGGTTAGGCGCATTTTAAGGGATAAAATTAGCTACTTTCCTTTTATGTTATTTCTATTAGATGACAGCCAACAAAGTCAGATTTTAGGGCTTAATTTCGCATGGGAAAGCGCCAATTAAGGGATTTTCTAAGTCAACATTCAATTAGGGATTCTTTTGGGCTGAAAGTCGTTCCTATATAATTGTAAACAATTCATTATTCTAATTGGAATAAATCAGATCATTATTCACAAATTTTGGTGAGATTATTTTTGCGTTCTTCTTATTTTCTTAAGAGGACTCTTTGAACTTATCAAGATTAATCTTGTGGCGTTCAACAAACAGACTTATCATCTAGAATTTAAGTGTTCTTGCAAATTCTAGGTGTGGCATCTTCCTATCTGTGGTTCTTGGTTTGTGTCTCTCTAGATTACGGGTCAAGGCTCAACAAACATGTCTTAAGGGATTAGGGGTTCGATTCCAGATTTGGTGTCAGGTCTTGTCGCGTTAGTCGGCGGGGTTCATATCAATTATCACAAAAAAAAAATCATAACTCCTATATAGGAAGAAGAAGAAGAAGAAGAAGAAAGAAGTGGTGTTAGAGCATTTGACTAAGGTAATATTTACACTTTTCTTTCTTTCCCTTTTTTTTTTTCTAGCTAAGAAAGAATATATGCTACTTAGAAGGTTTTAGTATGAAAACCAAAAACAAAGCTACTTTTTTTTTTTTTTGTGCTTTTACATGCCTAAGTTTGTGATTTAGGGTGCTACAAGAAGAAGAAAAGAAGAAGTTAGAAGCCTTAAGACCACCCTCCCAAGAGTAGTCATCACGGTAAGCAACCTAAACCTTTCTTTAATTTTTTTTTTGGTTAAAGTTCATAACTTTATGAGAGATTTGATGATTGGGTGTGGAAATAGGTCGCAATAATTATGTATGTGTTGATTAGTATAGTTTGTGCTTGTATGAGGTATAAAAAGTTAGTATTGCATGTTAGAATTAGGTTTTGAACAAGTTTTGGTTTGTGGAAAAATTTTCTACAAACTTTGAAAGCATAAACAAAAGCCTTAGAGTCGCTTTTAAAAAATTTTACAAACACGTGACTTTTAGATTTTGATGTTTTGAATAAAACTCTATAACTAAGCTAAAATACAGTTTTGACTCTAAATAAGCTTATCAATCAGTTTTTAGGGACTGCCTAAAATAGTCCCAAAAACTGCTTAAAACAGTTCGTAAAAACTGCCAAAATAGTCCCAGTAGTGCTAGAACTATTTTGCCGTTTTCAAACCAATTCAAGTCTAAATGTTATGTTTAGCCTAACACAAAAGTTTTAGGTTTTGATGATATGAACAACTTTTGTGAAGAAATTCTTTCCAAAACATGCCTTTAAAATACAATTATGGACAGTTTTCTAAAACTGTCCAAAAATTTCATTTTTAGGCCGAAAACTATTTTAAAGTTTTGGGACATTTCAAGGTCGAATTGTAACTTTTGTCGAGCATGAAAGTCTTAGATTATAGGAAAAATAATGAACTTTCATGAAGGAATTTTTGTGAAAATCTACTTGTAAATCGAACTTGGATTGGGATTCATAAAACCAGTCAAAACTTTTTAATTGATAAAATTTGTAAAGTTTTAACCAAAAAACAATTGTGTCAAAAATGGTAATCGAAGCTTTAAAACAAGCATAAAAATTATTAAAACACATATTCTAAACAAGTGAATGTATAAAGGAAAAAAATCTTTAAACGAGAAACTGCTTTAAACATATGAATTTCTTTTATGTTCCAAAACTGAACAAAAAGTACCCTCTGATGTTTTCATAAACAAAGATCACATGACTATAAAATCCTATTTTTCAGTAAACTAAGAAATTACAGTATTTTAGAAAGATTATATAAGCCTAAGATTTAGTGGCTTACCAATTTCAAGTATTATTTTATAGAGCGATTTTTATTTGAACCTTTGAGCTCTACAAACAAGATTTTGTGAAAATAAACCTTAAAGTTTTAAATTTGACACTGATTTAGCTATCATAAAAACTGATATGCTAGAGTCCTGGTATAATGATACTAGGCACGGGTTTAATGCCCGTTTTAGTTAAAAAGGCCATTTGGGTCATTATTCAGCGATATAGTACAAATGACATCATAATACATTTTGGGCCTAACAAGCTTAAGACCAATTACGAGCTCATTAAATAGGTTTAGAATATGACTAACTAGAACTTAGCTTGAGAATTATAAACGTAGGAAAAGTTTAATTTAGTGGATTAAGGATATGTAAATTTAATAACGATAGATAATTAATTAATTTTTGTTAAATTAATTAATTATCCGTTTTGACAAAACTAATGGCAATTAAGGAAATATTTGAATATTTTGAAGAATTGATAACAGAGTTAATCCTTGTAATAGAAGCAGCGAATTTTTTGATCAAAGAATTATGATATAAAAGAATGATCAAATTCTTTCAATTATGCTAGAACTAAAAATGGCATAAAATAGATTTTCTTGCACACTCTTAATGAGTGTCTTATATAGAATCACTCTCTAAAAGGAGATAAGGAATCCCAAGTAGTCAGAGATATCTATTTTAGAAATAAAGGTTAGTAGGAATCTCGCCTATAGCACGAATAGCTTAAAATAAATGTTATGAAATGTTTTAAGCATGTTTTATTTCAATCAAAATATGCTATGCCTAATGCTTTCTAAATGTTTTAAGCATGTAAATGTTTTAAGCATGTTTAAGTTCAATTAAAGTATGCTATGCCATGTCATATTGCATGTTCACTAAATTGATTCGTGAAACTAATAAGGATGAACTAATCTAAGAGGGATGTACCAATCTCTTGACCTATAGGGAGGCTAAAAACAAAAATAATAAAAGATAAAATAAATTTGGTCATGGTGTTATTGGGGCCTTGCAAACCTTAACATCCCGTTGATCGCATGCAATAATTACGACTACTGGGGCCTGACAAATAATGAGATAAGATCATAATCAAGCATAACTGGTACATGCATTTTAATGTTATCACACGTTATTTTAATTGTTTTGTGAGTTATTATTCCTACTTGCTAAGTGAAAGCTTGTTCAAAAATATTCATATTGTAGGTAAATAATCTGTTAGTAATGCTTAATGGACAGTGAGAAAGCAATAGGCGATTAGAGTGGAGTTATGGGAAATAGATACCCCGCGCTTATCTTTTGCATATAGTTTTGATAATTATGACTCTTTTGATATTATGTTTAATTTTATAACTCTAGTACTGAGCATGTTTTGAGATAACTGTTAAGCTACTAGTTGATATTATTATCTTGGTTGCAACAAAAAGTAAATAGAGTGGCATTAAAATGCATTAGCAATGTTGACAAAAAAAATAATTTTAATTTCATATTTTCACTAGCAAGTTAGCATCTATAAATATAGATAGAAATTAAATATATAATAGTATAATTAATTGTTTTTTTATTTGATGACACTAGCAAAATTTGACTTTTATAAGAAATTGATTTAAAAAAATGTTTCGTAAAATTTAAGTAAATTAAGTAAATGTATGTTTCAATAATTAAATAACGGCCAAGTAGGGAGGATCGTTACTGTTGGTATCAAAGCTGGTATTCTATCGTCCTACTCCACATCATTGTACACCTGCTAAGCCACAGTCCAAATAAGTTAAAACTCCTTTGTGAACTTAAGTCAAATTTCTAACGTTAAGCTTTATTTTATTATTATTCTATAGTAGACTAGGCCAAATCGATTAGATCCCCATCTAATTGACACCAACCGTAAGCTACAGTTGCATTTCAAGATATAGTGCTCGGTACCTTTGTAGGGATTCGTCAGCCATACTTATTGACTGAATGGATCAATGACCTGGATGAGATACTAGCTTTATGTCATACTAAGGATTGTCTGCGTGTTTCTCTAGTCACCATTAGATTAGGAGGCCCTGCCTTGGCCTGGTGGCTTAGATTGGGAGCCAAGAATCAACGACGAGGTTGGAACGAGTTTAAGGAGCAGATGAGGACTGAGTATAGAGCAGCACTGAATAGTGTAGTTTAGGTTCTTAAAGAGCCTATGGATCCATACATTTGGGATGATATGTGGTTGAGACATTATGAGGCCTAGCGACTACTTGGGATGTCTATAAGGAAGAGTCCATGGCGCATTATTGCCTGAGATTTAGAGACACAATGTTGCTTGATATATTCTACTCATTATTCCTACAACAGAGGTTCGTGCTCTCATCTGAAGAGGAGTGCCACAAGAGGTACGAGAACTAGTACAGTACCTGAGACAGTATCACAACACTTGGCATTTTTGTCCATCATTTACGTCGAGTAGGAGATAGCTAGAATACAGCAGGAGCTCCAGATTAATGCAGTAGTGGCAACAACAACACAACAAAAGTTAGAGGCAGTTGAGGGACACTTGTTTCATGATGATGATAACATCCTCAATTAGGTACTAGGAATGCACAATAATGATGATGATGACCTCGCTAATTATGTATTAGAAATACACAATAATGATTACGATGATGTACCCGATTATATACCAAGAGCACATGATAATGATGACAATGTTGCCCCTAATTATGTACCAAAAGCTTGGATGAAGATGATGATCAGTCTCAACTATAGCACAGTATTTTGGCAACTGTCGACGAGTTCACAAAGGAGGAGGACCCCTCCAAGGATGAGCTATTTGAGGATAACAAGTTTTTATATGCAGACCCAGATGCAGAATCAGGGCTATTGTTAGATAGACAAAGCTCATCAATATATAGTCTTCCTTTGTATGATACCCCTTTTAATAAATAATGAGAAGTGGTAGACATTCTCACTAGAACTTACATTGATATTTTGGATGTAATGCGAGAAGTGATAGACATTCTCACCATGACCTATTGATATCATTGTGTTGATATAGTATAGGAAGTGTTAGTGACTCCCAATTTAATTGAATTATGTTATCTCATGCATATATTTTGGGAAGTGGCAAACAATCCAAGTTGATTTTAATGCTCAATAATTTTATAGATATATGAGTACATGTATATGATGTTACAGAATATGATATAAACTCCCAATAGCTATATGAAAAGTTTATGTTAAATGAAATCTTGTATACAATGATTTTGATTCCATGTGTTGCTATTGTGATATGAATTATGTGTGAATTAGAATTTTCATCTGCATAAAATATAATTAAAATTCTCCACCATTACTACAAACTAAGGATTTCATGACGGTTTAAAACCATTGTGGAAAAATTTTACGATGGTTAAAAAACCGTCGTGAAAGCTTCAGTTGTGGTACAAAATGAAGTTTTCACGATGATTTTTTACCGTTGTGTAATAGGAAAAATGGCACAGAAAGGGGGATGTGGACAATAATTTTCTACGATAGTTTTTAAAAAAACCGTCATGGAAGCTTGAGATTCCATGATAGTTTTTCAAAAAACCATCATGGAATGTTTGGATTCCACGATAGTTTTCTAAAAATCCATCGTGGAAGCTCATGATTCCACGATGGTTTTTAAAAAAACCGGCATGGAATCATGAGAAATTATCGTGGAATCCCATCATTCCATGATAGTTTTTTAAAAAACTGTCGTGGAATTACGAGATTTAATGATAGTTTTTTGAAATGCCATCATGGAAAATTAGTATCGCCACATAAAAATCTCCAAAAATTTTTTATTTCCTACGGGGTGGCCAGTCCGTTGTGTTATCCATTATAGCAAGGCCTTTATTGCATACAAAAATTGATGTTTATTGAAATTACAAGGTATTTATAAGATCACATTTGAGCTATTTTGAGCAATTGTTTATCTACTATCTCCATCTATCTATCTAAAGAGCACATACCTATTTATAAATTGTACTCACTCTAATCTAACTTCATGTATATCTGTATGTATATAAAAATCTTTTTTTTCTTAAGGCTTTTATACCACTTGTAATTATATCTTGCATGAAACATATAATAAAAAACTATATTCTATGTTCCTTGTTGTCTTGAACACTTATCTTTGGAACATAGTGTTCCGTTCGATTAGTTTGTGACACCGCTTCCCGCTTGAAGCTTCCAATCGTTAAGTGTCCTAACAATGTGTCATGTTTAAATGAATTAATAAATGATACAATTATGTGGGACTAAAAATAGTTAATTTTACAAGAGAACATTAATACTTACAATCTTGTAACTGATATAAAATCCTCACGTGGTGGATATCCGAAGGAGTCAAACTAATATATTTGGTCTTCCTATGGGGAAATAAGTGCCAACATCCAATGTTCTCCAATATTGTATGGTAGGAAGAATAATTTTCCCCTCGGTGCTTGAGCAAATAAGTGGAGGAGTGATGTGACGTGCTCTCTACAATCACTCTATAGGTCTCTTGCAGCACTTGAAACAATCGTTGGAGATATGAAGCCAAAATTTTGCACCAAGTCTTGAAGATCACAATATTCCACCAAAAAACTATAATAAAAAACAACACAATCAATTATTTGAAAGCACTTTACAACTCTCCCTATATTTTAAAATATAAAATAAGGATGGAGTTATTACCTGAGGTGTACCAGGATATAGTTCGCTCCTATTTTATCAAAGTTGATGAAGTAGTAAACGTTTTCATACCCCACATCGATAGACAATTCATTGCCAGCGACATTTACCGATATTGGGCACTGAATTGTTGACCCATCGTGCATAAAAGAATATGCGTATAGAGCCAACTGCATAAATTCTTGAGGTACTGAAGTGAAGTTAAATGCAGACAGTTGCTCATTAGCTATGCGTTGTTCTTGTTCTTGTTCTACCTCAGGTTGTGATTGTCTTGCTTTTTAGAGCTTATCTTTTTTTGGCATTTCTTTTCACTTAAATCTTGTGGAATGTGGCTAGGCACTCGACTTATCTTTGTCAATGCGATAACTTCAACTAACCTCTTCAACCATGCGATGAAACTTCCAACTGCTTCACCCACAGTTGTTGCTTCAAGTGTTGGAATAGGCAATTCAGCTATTCTAACTCTAATGGTAGCGATGCTAATGCTCACGTTTTCTTCCCCTAATAGTCGTCTATGAACTATATCAGTTGAAAGGCTCTCTATCCACACATTTCCAAGCACAACAAGTGCACACCCACAATTAATTCTATCCTCAACAAAGAGCTCGCATTGTTTGGGCTCTTGACGATGAGGTGACAATTGGACTTCTGGAGCTTCTGCTACATTATTGGGAGGGTTACAACTAGCCTTGAAGCTGTTGCATTGTGAGATGCTATCATCCGTCGACTTGGCACGTCCTTGGGAAATGAGCTTGGTCACAAGACCTCGCAGTTTTGCAATCTCTATTTGCATCTTCGACATTTGGAAATTCAATTTTGAAGTACCTAATTGTAGGTTAAAGTATTGAGACTACTTCACATACTTTGATTGATCGTGAACACGTCCTAAATGTTCTAGTTTCCCTAGTGCCCTTGTCAAAATGTCATCATTACCGACCAATTAAAAGCTCCCTTGACTTTGTTGCGTCGTGTATTCATTCTGTAAAACAACAACACAACCATGTTATTCTCAAGATCCTTCAACTGATATTAAATTACAAATTAATTATTCGTGTTTAATAAACTTACAATCAAGCTCCCAATTTCTAGTACTTTTGGATTTTTAAACTGGCCATTGGGACCTTTACATGATTTTACCCACAACTCCTCCCGTGTTGGTAGTACAATTGTCTTAGCAAACTATGTTACGCTATGTTAGTAACATAATAATGATAGAATAATTGATATATATAACTCGATGATATTAACGTACCAAGGATTGCTCGAGCTCTCTATATCTAACTCAATGAACCATAGAGTAGTATTCATTTTCTACACTTATTTTTC
>CAMOHE010046756.1:0-12500 GCA_946598075.1 Artocarpus hirsutus | reverse complement strand
ACAAGGATGAGTACTTGTTGGTGAACCCATCATGCTGCACATGTCGATCAAATTGCCATGGTCTACCTAACAAGAGATGTCCAGCTTGCATCGGTACCACATCGCACAATACTTCATCTTCATATTTACCAATCCAAAATGGTACAACCACTTCCCTTGTAACCCTTACTTCGCCACTATCATTCAACCATTATAGCTTGTATGGTCGAGGGTGCTTAATTGTCATAAGCCCTAGTTTTTCCACCATGGACCTGCTTGTAACCTTAGTGCAACTACCACCATCGATAATAACACTACATACCTTGTCTTTAACATGGCAATGAGTGTGAAAGATGTTCTCCCGCTGTACTTCTTCTTCCTCTTCTTTAGCATGCAAGCTTAAGGTTCGACGTGTGACTAGTCCTAACATCTCTCTGTGTTCAGCCCCAAACTCATCGTCTCCCATGAGGGCGTCCTCCAATGGTGGCATACCATCAAGATCAGCTTCATTTTCAGATTCGATTTCACCATCTTCCCATATAACCATAACTTGCTTGTTTGGACATTGACTAGCTATGTGTCCTCTCCCTTGGCAT
Source organism: Artocarpus hirsutus (assembly GCA_946598075.1). Lineage (NCBI taxonomy): Eukaryota > Viridiplantae > Streptophyta > Magnoliopsida > Rosales > Moraceae > Artocarpus > Artocarpus hirsutus. Next base: position 11,925 of record CAMOHE010046756.1, on the reverse strand, counting down.
TTGAAGCATTTAATTTCACTAGAATGATTCAAAGTAGGGGCTGATTTACCTTGAGAAAACGTGGTGGAAGTGGCTGGTTTGTGCTCAGGTTTGGCCTTAGAGGTGGACGAATTTTCTTTTTTCTTTGGGTAGCTCATCCTCCAAGGAGCGATGTTTGGATGTTGTGGGGCCGGTCTTGGCCGTGCACCACCTCTCTTGAATTGCCTCTCAAACTTGATTGCCATATGCTCCAAATCTCCAACTCCACATAATGGTGTATCTCGATCATGTTGGCAATCTCTCGATTTAATCCATTCAAAAATCTAGCCATTGTCGCCTCCTGATCCTCTTCCACATTGGCTCTAATCATAGCCATCTCCATGTCTTTATAGTATTCATCTACACTTCGGTTACCTTGATGGAGGCCTTGCAGCTTGAGGTATAGCTCCCGGTAGTAGTGACTTGGCACAAATCGTCGCCTCATCACTCTCTTCATCTCATCCCAAGTTTCAATAGGATGATCCCCGTTTCGCCTCCTATTGATACACAACTAATCCCACCACACAATAGCATAATCAGTAAACTCAATGGTAGCAAGTTTTACCTTCTTTAATTCAAAGTAGTTATGACAATCAAAAACCAACTCCATCTTCTTTTCCCACTCAAGGTATGCTTCGGGGTCACTTTTCCCTTGAAACTTCAGAATTTTCATCTTGATACTTCCCAAGTTGTCATCTACCTGGTTCCTAGCTTCTTAACCCTGACCAAATCTCCTATGGCTGCTCACTGACAGCCTATCAAACTCCTCCTCTAAACCGTCCCCTTCAAGTTCATCCAAATCCTCCACTTCTTGCTGGTACAAACTATTCCTCCTCGGGGCATTCGAAGCAATTGGTGGTTGCCCCTGTTGTGTTCCCTCTTCTACCCTATCCAACCTCTCATGGATTTGATCTAACTCTCTCCTCAACATCCGTCTCATCTCCCCCATGAATGCCTGCATTTGCAAATTAGGTCCAACAGGTGGTTGAACCTCTTCATTTGTGTTATTCTTTTGATTTTGAGACATGATTGAATTATGTAAAAGAAAGTTAGGACAATATAGAAAGGAACCTCACCACACTCCCTCACGTGTTTCACTCAACATAAAATGATTCACTCAAATTCACTCGTGTTTCACTCAATTAATTTGGCTTTTACCCTCTAATATGCTCACTCTCTCTGCCTTTTTCCACTAGTATTCTTCTTTTAGTTCTTTCAAAACTAATCAAACAATAACAAGAAGGATTTAGGTAGCAATTCAAGGTAAGAGACAAACCAAAGGAATCAAATTTGGCCATGGATTTTGATGAATTTTTTTACTCAAGCGTCGCGTTTTGGCAAAAAGGGGTCTAAGATGTAAGAAACAAGAATAGAACAGAAAATTTTAAGAAAAGTTCCCAGACTCTTTTTTTTTTTTCGGATCCTCTTGATTTTTGTTTTCTTCCTTCTTTTCTTTTCTTTTCTTTTCTTTCCTTTCCTTTCTTTTCCTTTCTCTTTTTTTTTTTTTTGTTATAATTTGGCAAGGAACCACTAGAACAAATTCAGATTGTAAAGAACAATAAATGCATAATCTTAAAGAAATTCAAGAACGAAAAGAAAAAAAACTTGTAACCCTAGAAACCAAAAGAGCAATTCGGGTCTGACTTTTTCAAGACTCGAGAAACAATTCAAGAACCACTAATGATGATGTCAAGAAACCCTAAAGAACCAAATTTGAAATATATTTATATATTTATTTATTTATTTTTGGCCGAATTGACACCCTAACCCTAATTCACGAATGTAGCCTAGAAACACAAAAAAGGATAAGCAAACCTGACAATCCTAGGCTCTGATATCAACTGATACGAACCACGCCAACCACATGACGAAACCCGTTACCAAATCTAGAATTTCGAACCCCAAGACCTCTCAAGTTGAGTGGAACCGCGACCCGTTGCTTTAGCAAAGCAAGAACCTTGGTATGATGGAGACGCCACAAACGAGTATGGAAAGTCCATTTGATAAGTCAATTGAACGCCCCAAGGAATCCTTGATAAGTTCGGATAAGTTTCTTCAAGAACTCAAGAAGAATAACTTTTAATATGAATGATCATCAAAACTGAATTGCATAATCTGAAAGATGGCCTTATATGGCCAAAAATTCACATAGGGTTTATGTTTAAATGTAAAATTTCTAACCTACCCTTAATGAAAGTAACGCCTAAATAAAACCCTAGGTTGGAATTATTTAACTCGAGATTCCTTCCTCCTAATCACGCCTATAATAAAGCCTAAACAAAGATTCTAAATTTCAAATTCTGAAGCTGAAACCTAAAGTAAATTAAGATTACAAAGAATTTAAATCTTGAACAAAGAATTCAAATCTTGAATCTTGAATCCTTTGTTGGACACACCACTCCTACATGTGTATGTGTACAGAATGAACAAGCAAGTTGGCCATGCAAGGACTTAATACGTGCAATGCGCGTGTACGGCACTCAATGTGCATGTACGGCTGATTGCCTCCCTTCCGGCTCTACTTTGATAAGCAAAACCAGCCTTTTTTTCACCCTCGGTAGTAAACACACTCTCTTCTTGTTGTAGATCTATCTGGACCAAGTTATTCAGCTCTTCTTTGAATCTTTTAGCTCGAGCCCTAGTCATTGGGCCAACTGGAACTTGAAACGGATCATGAAAATTCCTTGCAGCCTTAATGTCCTCATCAAAGGGGGCGGGTGGGGAGGGGGTGGGACAAGGGGCGAAGGGGATGGGTGGGGGCGAGGGGCCATGGGTAGGGTAGGGTAGGGCGAGGGGAGAGAGGGGTGGGTGGGGGCAAGTGGGGCAAGGGGCCATGGGTGGAGTGGGGCGAGGGGCGAGGGCGAGGGGCGAGGGCGAGGGGAGAGAGAGAGGGAGGGGGAGCTATCGGCAGCAAGCAGGCGATGGCGGCAGAGGTGACAATGGTGGAGGTGATGGTGGCGGAGAGAGAGATAGGGATTTTAGAGAGAGAGAAAAAAAGGATTTTAGAGAGAGAGAGGGATATTTTGGAGAGAGAGGAGGTTGTGCACACAAAATGGGGGTTAGGCACGAATTTCAAATATTTAAAGGGGAAAATAATGCTTCCACGATGGTTTTTGTAGAAGCCGTCGTGGAAGCCTATCACATAAGCTGCAGCATTCCACAACGGTTTTTGCAAAAACCATCGTGGAAGCTTATCACAGCATTTTATATGCTGTATAAAATGCTGTGATAAGCTGCAGCATTCATAAAAAATTTTGTGTTATGTTACAGCATTCCATGATGGTTTTTGCAAAAATTGTTGTGGAATGCCAACTTATCGTTTCCATGATGGTTTTTGTAAAAACCATCGTTGAGGCCTATCACAACATATATAGTGTTAAAATATGTTTAGAACATTCCACATTGGTTTTTGCAAAAATCGTCGTAAAAAGTTTTCTAAAATATTTCTTACACATGATTTTCTTTGCTACCTAAGGTGGCCAGCCTGTGTGTTAAGTATCCAATGGCCTAGAATGTATACTTTTTCTCCATTTTCACCACAAATATAACTATAGATAGATACACACAACCCTTAAAAAAGATGAAAAATGAAAGAAATTAAAGAAAAATTTTAAAATAAATTAGCATAAACTGGTTTATAAATGCTCATTTTTTTTATCTTTTTTTTTCATTGGTTCCTCAATACATATCCATTCCACATCTTCACGAAGCAAGTGCGAAACATCATCTTCAAAATTATCTATCTCTTCAACCGATGACAATCCCTTTGTGAATAAATGGATGTATGTGCAATCCTCCACAACTTCTTTACCGTCGATAACTATTCTTGGCTTTATCGGGATGACTAGAGACAACTCTACATCTTGGGGATCTATAGTATAAAAAATTTAGATTGCTGGTGATGCCATAATGAAGGGATCATTCCTGTATCCCAATCTTCTAAAGTCAACCACTATGATGCCGTCATCATCGTTCTTAAAATAGTTATTGTCGGCCTACTTACACTTAAAAAGTGCTATGCGTAATCTCCCATAATTAAATTTCCAAATATCTTCAATGAAACCACTGTCACACCACTATTTTGCATCGGATGCTTCTCATCTCTTTCGTGAGTGTAGAAAGTGTAACCATTTATGGAATATGACAAATAACTTGTAACTACCGATGACGGTCCTCTGGCTAGGTTTTTCAACTCCTATGGCATGCCTCCGTCTTGTGATGTGGAGCTCTTGCCATAGATGTGTGCTCTAATCCACAACCGAAATGTCCGGTTGTGTCTATCTTGCAATCACTTCTCATTTCTTGCTCTTTTTGAGTATGATTCTTTTAATTCATTCATGTGCACCTCAATGAAAGGCTCTACTTCATTAGCATTGTGCAAGATATAAAGACAAGCTTGCTCCCACTCCTCTCGATTTACCAACGAAGGATTGCCAGTAGATAGTCCCTACCCTCAATGTTTACAGTCTTTGGCACCCCAATTATGTCCACATTAGATAGGTACTCGGAGTAAAATTCAACCGATTTCTCAGCTATATAACTTTCTACAATACATCTCTCCGGCGTATTTCAATTCTTCACATAGCCTTTCAAAACATTCATATATCTTTCAAATGGGCATATCCATCTCAAACACACCAGTATGCATAACTTAACTTCACATACTAAGTGCACTGTTAAATGAATCATGCTGTCAAAAAATGCCGGTGGAAAATACTTGTCAAGCATGCATAAAGTTTGCACCAACTCTGATTGTAGTAAATCTAGCACAAGTGGATCAATTACCTTCGAGCATATTGAATTGAAGAATGAGAACAACTTGGAAATTGCAAATCTCACATCCTTTGTTAGAATTCCCTGTAAAGCAAGTGGTAGTAATTGCTACATCAACACATGACAATCGTGTGTTTTCATGCTAATAAGCTTCAAATTCTTCACTGACACCACCTTTTTGAAATTAGAAGAATACTCGTCTGGCACTTTTAATAAAGCAATCCATTCACAAAGCTTACTCTTTTTCGCTTTGGATAACGTGTGCTTCATCGGAGGTAAGTAAGTGTAGTTCCCTCTTTTCTCGAGAAACAAATTAGGCCTAATCTCTATTTTTATAAGATCCAACCGAGCTTTTTGACCATCGTCAGTCTTGCCTGGAATGTCAAGCAACGTGTCGACTATCGATTCATAAACATTTTTCTCAATATGCATAACATCTAAGCAATGACGAATAAAAAGTGTCTTCCAGTATGGAAGATCAAAGAAGATTGAGCTTTTTTTCCATGGTCCATCAATTGGCAGCTTGTCTTTACCTCACTTTCTCATATTGAATATGACTCTTATATCTTTTACCATTTCAAATATTTGTTCACCTATCAAAGGATGAGGAGGGTCTCTTTCTTTTGTTTATAGGAGTGATGACATCTTGGCAACCATCTTCATGACCAAGAAAAATAGTTTTCTTACCATTCTTCAACCGTTTGTGTGAGGTTTCTATCATGCAAATAGCACAACCAATAGAACTCTTCACCAAATAACCAAATGAATTGCCATATGTAGGGAAGTTGTTAATTGTCCAAATCAATATTGCACGAAGTGTGAACATCTCTTTTCGGTAAAGATCTCTAACTTCAACTCTATTTTCCCATAACTTTTTTAGGTCATCGATTAACGGTGCCAAGTATACATCAATGTCATTGCCTCATTGGTGAGGACCCAAAATCAATAAAGACAACATTAAAAACTTCCGCTTCATGCACATCTTTGGAGGGAGATTGTAGTTAACAAGTATTATGGGCCAAGTGCTATGCCTACTATTCATGTTACCATGTGACTTCATTCCATCCGTTGATGAAGCAAAATGTATGTTTCTTGGATTTGCACTAAAGTTGGGATGATTAGCATCAAAAGTCTTCCATTATGATGAATCTACCGGATGTCTAAGCATACCATCATCCACCATCACACCCGCTTCTATGCCTACAACAAGAATGATGCAAAAGCTGGAACCTCCACAGCAATAATAGGTTAGCTTCTTGTAGTCAGATAAAATGATTTTGCATAGAATTCTAGAACACTGTATTTATTAACTTTAATTAAGTTTGCAAGCATTTGAATAAGTTAGGAGATATAATGAGTCAATCATTTAGGACCATTTTACCCTATATGGAAACTTTGTTGTTTAATTATTGGCTCTGAAACATTCCAATAATTATTTGTGATAAGATAGATTAGGACCGTCTTACACTTTAAGACCATTTTACCCTCCAAGGAAATGCAATTGTCTAATTAGTGTTGGCTAGGAAGTATACCAACAATTATATGTGATAAAGAGCTGCAAGTGAACTTGATAATCATCAATATGAATGATTATGATGTCATCTGGGGAATGGATTTCTTAGGTAAGTACAAGGCAGTCATCAACTATCGATGCATAAGATCATATTCAAACTCGTAGAGGAAGAAGAATTTACCTATACGAAAACATCACAAAAGCAAACAGTGCCAATGATATCAGCTATGAAAGTAAGAAAGCTGTTGGCTAGTGGATGAAAGGATACTTAGCCAACCTAGTGGACAAGACCAAGGAGAGCAAGATAAGACTAGAAGATGTCCCAGTGGTTAGAAACTTCATGGAAGTTTTTCTAGAGGTGTTTTAAGGAATGCTATCAAAATAGGAGATTTCTTTCAAAATAAAATTGATGCCTGAATCAACACTAGTTTTTAAGGCACCTTATTGGATGGCCCTAGGAAAACTCAAAGAGCTACAAGTGTAGCTACAAGAACTACTAGACAAGGGTTTTATTTGCCCAAGTTACTCACTATGGGGAGCACTAGTTTTGTTTGTGAAAAAGAAAGATGGTATACTAAGAATGTGCATCGATTATCAGGAGCTGAACAAGATCACGATCAAGAACAAGTATCTACTACTACAAATTGAAGATCCCTTTGATCAGTTGAAAGGAGCTGCTTATTTCTTAAAGATCGATATACATTTTGGATACCACCAACTTTGAATTAAAGAAGTAGATGTATCGCAGGCAGCTTTTAAGACATGTTATGGACACTATGAAATTCTTGTGACGTCGTTTGGATTGACTAATGCTCTAGTAGCATTTATGGACCTAATGAATAGGGTATTCAAGGATTATCTAGATAAATTCATCATTATTTTCATAGATGATATTCTAATTTACTCAAAGACAAATAAGAGCACAAGGAACATTTAAGGATCACCTTATAGATATTAAAGGAAAATCAGTTGTATGTCAAATTTTCAAAGTGTGAATTTTGGCTAGAAAAGGTACAATTTTTGGGACATGTGGTATCTAAAGGAGTTGTTGTGGCTCCTGTGAAAATTGAAGCAGTGCGTCAGTGGCTACCCTTGAAAAGTGTGACAAAGATACATAGTTTCCTTGCATTAGCAGGGTATTATCGACGGTTTGTAGAAGGATTTTTTAAGCTAGCATCACCTCTCACAGCCCTCACACAAAAAAGGAAGAAGTATAAATTGATTGATAAGTGTGAAGAAAACTTCAAGGAGTTGAAAAGAAGGCTTACTATTGCTCTAGTACTAACAATTCCAGATGTAGAAGAAGGAAATTTCGTGATTTATAGTGATGCTTCCAAATTAGGTTTATGAGCTATCCTTATGCATGGAAGGAAAAGTGGTCGCCTACGCCTCATGACAACTTAAGGACCATGAAGAGAACCACCTGATGCACAATTTAGAACTTGTAGCAGTGGTTTTTGCACTAAAAATAAAGCGGCACTACTTGTATGAAGCAAGATGAGAAATTTACACTAATCATCAAAGCCTCAAGCACATTTTTACACAGAAGGAGTTGAACATGAGACAATGAAGGTGGCTAAAACTAGAGCAGGATTACGATTGTGAGATCCTTTATCACCTTGAAAAAGCAAATAAAATAGCCGATGCACTAAGTTGAACATCTGTAGCAACACTCATGGTGATTAGTTTTTTGCCTTAGCCTCTACAAAAAGATATCAACGACTTTGGAATCAAGATGATTTAAGGAAATTATCAACATTCATGCTCCAACCCACCATCCTCGAGCACATGAAAGGCAGTCAAAAACTTGACCCAACTTTGGTTAAAATACATGAGGAGGTTCTAGAAGGAAAGGAAACTGAGTTTAGTCTTTTGGAAGATGACATACTTCACCCCAAGGGTAGGATATGCATACCTGACAATGAAGAGATGAAGAAACAGATGCTTTTGGAAGCACGCAAAGGCCCTTACTCCATACATCTTGGAGCGACAAAGGTGTACACAGATCTAAAAGAGAGCTTCTGGTGGAACGAGATGAAGAAAGATGCTGCTCAGTTTGTATCAAAGTGCCTTACATGTTAGAAAGTTAAGGCAGAACATCAACAACACATAGGGGAATTGTAAAAAATTAACATTCTGAAGTGGAAATGGGATCAAATAACGATGGACTTTGTAGTGGGACTGTCAAGAACCTCCGATGGCAATGATGTGATTTGGGTAATTGTCGATTGACTAACCAAGTCTGCACACTTTTTTACCTATTAGGCTTACCTTTTCTATGGAACGGTTAGTGGAATTGTACGTATCAAAGATAGTGGCGTTGCATGGAGTTCTAAAGTCTGTTATCTCTGATAGAGATGGCTGATTCACCTTGAGATTTTTGAAAAGTATTTAGGAAGTAATGGGCTCTGAGCTAAAATTCAGTATTGCATTTCCCACAACTTGATGGTTAGTTTGAAAGGATAATTCAAACTTTGGAAGATGATATGAACCATGCCAAGAACTGACGCAACCCTAACCAAATTGGCCTCCAAGATCGAAACACCTAATTGGATTTGAAATGGAACCGTGACCCGATGCCTAACAAAAAGCACGAACCTTGGTATGTGAGGACGCCACAATCAGTTATGGACGGACTGATTGATAAGTCTATGAACGCCACGGAATCTTCCGATAAGTTCGAATAGTTTGTTTAGGAGCCGAAGAGAATTAAGCCTCAAATTGTGTGTAAAAAAACCAAGTTACCATTGAATGAAATTCGTTACAATATATAGTGGTTTCCTTTGTGAATTTTGAGCTCCTAATTGCCCATGGAATTTCAGGCAAATCAATTACCAGCCAAAAAGATGCTCAATCTAAAGCAAATAAAGTAAGTTTCCTAAATGACTTAAAAGCCTTACAATAATATAAAAGTAAATGCATGTTTTGTAAAAGAAAAGGAAACTAGACAATAATCAGGCAATTAGCTGATTCTTCTCGCCACTTGTCGCCTCAAATTGGGAAAGTAACTGAAATGGAAAATAGCGAGATTATTTGCAGCCATAGGATTATTCGGTCCCTTCTAGAACTTGAATCACGCATTTATTGGTCTGGATATCACATGAAATTCCCTCAATGGGCCTCCATGCGATAGCTTGAGCCCAAGATGCTTGAATTAGCCCAATAAGCATTTCTTTGAATTTCTTCGCATGAGCTCTCATAACCGGACCAATGGAAACTTGAATTGGATCTAAATATGTCTCATCCCTTATGCTCTTGCTTGTGCTACCGATGTCCTCATTAGAAGACATGCTAAGAGCTTATGTCATTGATTTCAAGGGAAATTGGGATAGAAAGTTACCCTTGATTGAGTTCTCCTACAATAATGGTTACCATGCGTCAATAGGCATGGCACTTTTTGAAGCTCATTATGGAAAAAGGTATAGATTCCCAATTCATTGGCATGAACCTAGGGAGAAACATCTAAAGATCACCAACTTCATGAGAAGAACTACAGAAGACATAAAACGAATCAGGGATAGACATGACATAGCTCATAGTCGTCAGAAGAACTATGCAGAAAAATGCCACAAACCTCTAGAGTTTCAAGTAAAAGACTTGGTTTTTCTAAAGGTCACTCCAATGAAACGAGTAACGAGGTTTATTAAAAGAGGAAAGCTTAGTCCAAGATACATTGGACCCTTCAAAATTCTAGAAAGAATTGGTAAAGTCGTGTATAGACTCACCTTGCTGTCAAACCTAGCCTCTATACACAATGTCTCTTATGTGTTGATGTTAAAGAAGTATATGCCAGATTCATCACATGTACTGCACCAGGAACTGGTTGAAGTTTATGCAAACTTGTCATATGAAGAAAAGCTTGTTCAAATTTTGGCTCGCGATGAGAAAACCTTAAGGAATAAGGTGATCCCTTTAGTTAAAGTTTTGTAGTGAAATCACAATATTAAGGAAGCTACTTGGGAACGTGAAGAAGATATGAGGAAAAACTACCCCAAGTTGTTCTAAATTTTTGGGATGAAGATTTATAATGGGATACATTGTAATGATTGAGAAAATCTTGGAAACAAATAATGTAATTTTAAAACAAGGATTTTTCTAAAAACATCGTATGAATTTTATATTAAAGAATTTATGGAATTAATATAAGAATATTCCAAAAATTCAATAGTAAATTTTACAGTTAAATTTATTAGCTATTGTAATCTAATAAATTAATTGAGAAATTCTACCATAATTGAGAAAGGAGAAATTTGAATTTGTAAATAACTTGAGAAATTTAATTATGAAAATTTTTTGGTGTAGTACAAAGTTAGTAGTGTGCTGAGAAATACTTTAACACAATTAGATCTTAATTTCCAATTAATTTTAAAAACAGAGCTACATGAGTAGCTGTATCAATAGAAAATGCTACAACTCATATAGTGACATTATAAAAAACTATGTCATTATAGAGTTTAGATACTAAAAAAGTCAAGTTTAGAATTTTATCAAGTCTAAAATAGAATTCTAGACTTAATGTAATTAAAGTCGATGCGCGATTAAACTTTCATTGATGCCAATTCATACTGTGCATGGCATGTTATAGTATTTGTGACATAGGGGAAGATTAGTCAACTAATAAAATTTCCTGCCAGCTAGATTAACTATTGCTGACAGTATAAAATTAACTTGCTTAATGGAAACTTGCAAGAAAAGCATAAAGTACCCTTGATTCAAGCTTCACCAAATGATGGCTGTACTTGGTAATAAATTGAGCAAAACTTGCACTTCACTCAATGTCACCCATGGCACCACAATTAGAGGGGGATTAGCACATTTTTTAAGTTATCAAAGCCACTTAGAAGTCAAATTAAGCATGAATTAAGTGGGGTAAGTAGATTAAGCAAATATCTATAAATATGTGACTAAGCCAATAGTCATATTTTTTTTTTCAATTCTTTTCCACTTCATTTCCTTTACTAGTGCAACACTAAGAAAAGTTTCTTACTTTTCTTCTTCACCAACGTGCATACAAGTTCACTTAAGAAAAAAAAAAGAATTTGCTTCCTAATTTCCTTTCCAAAGCCAAACGAAATTCAAGCCACACTCCAATGCTTCCCTACCATTATCACATCACCAAAAAAAAAAAAATTTATTAACTCCTACATAGGAAGAAAAAGAATAAGAAGGAAGTGGTGTTAGAGCATTTGACTAAGGTAATATCTACACTTTTCTCTCTTTCCCTTTTTTTTTTTCTAGCAAAGAAAGAAAAATATGTTACTTAGAAAGTTTTAGTATGAAAGCCAAAAGGGATATGAACCCCACTGACTAACGCGATAAGACCCGACACCAAATCTGGAGTCGAACTCCTAATCCCTTAAGACACATGTTTGTTGAGCCTTGACCCGTAATCTAGAGAGACGTGAACCAAGAACCACAGATAGAAAGATGCCACACCTAGAATTTGCAAGAACACTTAAACTCTAGATGATAAGTCAGTTTGTGGAAATCCCTTAAGACACATGTTTGTTGAGCCTTGACCCGTAATCTAGAGAGACGTGAACCAAGAACCACAGATAGAAAGATGCCACACCTAGAATTTGCAAGAACACTTAAACTCTAGATGATAAGTCAGTTTGTTG
>CAMOHE010046755.1:0-20329 GCA_946598075.1 Artocarpus hirsutus | reverse complement strand
AATATAATTCGAGTATTGAAAATTAGAGTGCTTCCAAGACTCAAGAACATTGAAACCTTGAGCATCATCTTCATCATCTCTAACAACAAGAGATTCTCTTTTAAGAATCTCACAAGATTTAACATTGTCAAATAAAATAGCATTTTTTGCTGCTAAGACTTTAAATTTTGTCCGCTAAATTTTTCAAGTTTTTCATGATGGTACACTTGGACTGAAACCGACAAAGGCTGAGTTGAGGTTGAGGCCTGAACATGGGGAGCCAATGCATGTGTCATAGAGTTACTTTTAGTAAGAACATTAGTCATGTTATCAGCCATTTCTGAAAGTACTAAATCCAAGTTTAGAATCTCAAATTTATATTTTTAACCAAATATAAATTAAGTTTTTTAATTAACAAAAATAAAACGGTTGCATTGTAAAACAAAGGTTCAACCACATGTGATAATTATATAAACAAACTTATACATAAATGCTTACAAACCAACAATTAAAATGTTTATAATGATGACAAAAGGAAATGTATCTAACAATAACAAAACCAAACTTTACTACGTATAAACAAATGAAAATATATTCTTAATTGAAACCGAGGCAAGAGAACAAAAAAGTGAAGCATATGTATTTAATACTAGCAACATAAGTTTCTTTCAAAATAGGTAATTAATACCAATGGCTCCAAAACTTTAAAGAGTCTCTCATTTTGCCTCACGAATTTTAAAAATCATCACTTTACTCTTTTAACTTTCAAAACTCATCATTTCATCTCCTAAATTTTAAAAATCACTATTTTGCCCTTGAACTTTTAAAACTTCTTACTTTGTCTCTTAAATTTTTGGTTCTCCATTCAAATAGACAAAATTAAGCTCACATGATTCACACATGAGTTACTTATAAGGGCAAAAATGAGATTTTATCACTCCAAAGTTTTGCTTTACATTTACACTCTCACTTTATCTTTGTTTTTTATCTGAACTCTCATTTAGAAAAAGTTTGCCTACGCATTTCTTCTCATTTTTTATGCATAACTTATTTAATAAGTTAATATTGTTTACCAATATCTAATTTTAAATATTAAATAAGGTGAGTTAAATATTAAAGATAATGAGATATTAGCAAATAATATCAAGAACAAATGTACATACAAACCCTTCTTAGATGAGAACAAATAAAAAATGTTAAACGAGAGTGTAAACGTGAAACAAAACTTGAGACTGATAAAATTTCATTTTTGCCCTTATAGGTGACCCATGTGCAAATAACATAGGCTTGATTATGTATATTTAAAAAGAAAATCAGAAAAAAAAAAAAAAAAGGCAAAATAAGGAGCTTTGAAACCAAGACAAAATGGTGATTTTTAAAATTTAGGGGACAAAGTGAGGAGTTCTTGAAGTTCAATAGGTTAAGTGATGATTTTAAAGTATATGAAGCAAAGTAAGAGAAACCTAAAAGTTTAAGGGCCATTAATGTTAAACCCTTCCAAAATTAATTAAAGCAAATGATGTTAAGAGACAACTGTTATTAAATTCAATATATAAAAGTAAGCAATAATCAAATTTTTTTTAATGCAACTAAATATATCCACATATAATTGAGGAAACCACATCAAAGTGTACTGGAAGAACTGAATTCTAAAGCAAACTAAAAAGGTTACAAAAACGCATAACCAAGAATAATTATAAACAAAACCATTGATAACAAGTAGCCATGCAAATTCAACAAAATTGATAACACTTTTCAAGCTCACAATCCAACAATCTATTTATCCTCGAAAGAGATAATCTTTTTTAAGTTATCAGCAAAAATGCTTATAATATAAAAAACCAACAAGTTACCATCATCAAAATATTACAAAAGAAAAAACAAACAACTACAACAAAACTTGCAACCTTAAATCGAATCAAAGTTGAAATTCAAACATCGAGGCACGTGTAACAAACTCTTTCTTTAAAACTGATTTGCTCTCTACTCGGGTACTTGAGATCATGTAAAGCATCCGTGTCTCAAGATACAACGACAATTGACCAGGACTTCGATACCAAAAGAACTAATCCAATGAACTTAAACTATGTCTTCCCTCTATTACTGGAAACCTAAAGCTCTAAGAATACTTAACCGCCTAAGAACACTAGAATGCGGAGAAAGAAATCTTTAATGTTGTGTGTGCAAATGAGTTGAGAATGGCCACCTTTTATAGGCTCATGAGTGAGGGGGGGGGGGGGGGGGGATGGGATTATAAAGCCTTGAAATAATGAGAATTAATCCAAAATTAATTCTAGAATAATGAGAGAAACTCAAAGGTTTATAACCTTTGAAAAATCTGCCTGTTTTCTTGTCCAGATTCATGCATTAATATGCAAGAAATCCAACAATCATATTGATTGTTCAAATTTTTGAATGAATACAAAATAACTCTAGATTTTAACTTAGAAAAAGAAAAAAAAAATCTGCAAAAATAGTGCCCGTGCGAGGGCAAGCCCAACAGAACGACATTTATGTCGCCTACGACATGAAGGTGCATACATTGTTCCCCTAACCCATTGGGCCTACAAGTTCTTACCCAAGAGCACAAGTACAAACTCATTTAAATACTACCAAATCAGTATACCTAAGCAATGTGGGACTTCAAGTATTTAGCATTCTTTTCAACAAACCAATTTCAATGAACATATTTTGAACATCAATTTCTTACTCACCCTACAACCATTTTGAGTGTTTGAATATATGATTTTGATTTCTTCGTGACAGAGAACATAAATCTACCAAGAGTCATCACTTATGCGAAGTGGGTTTATTTTAATTTGGGCCTCAAAATGGATCTTGACAATAGTTTATTAAACCATTTTCCAAAATTGTACTAGTTAGACAATGCTGCAGCACCACTATCGCTACAACTATAAAATTTTTATTTCATATCACAACGCTAAAATTTGAATCCCCAACACTAGAATTTTCAACAAAGAATGATAGTGGAAGTGAACTTGTAGGCATCGTAGCATTGGCTGGTAGTGAACTGGTGTTGAAGTACCTGTTAGGCCATGCTGCAACACCAGTTGACTCTATAGTGCATTGTAGTGTAGTGCATTTAGTGCTACAGTACCAGCTAATTATTGTGGTGCACTATAGTGTAGCACACTTGGTGTCACAACACCGAAAAAATAACGCCATGATGCCAGCCTACATTTGCTGATTCTGAATTGTTATGTTTTTTTGAACTGTTCTAAACCGTTGTGTTGATTGGTTGCACGCTTGTATACAAATTTGAATACTTATTACTAATAGATATATCTGTTGTAATAATTATATTATTTAACAGAGGGATACCTTTGCATGAAAGGTCGCAAGAGTTAAAACGATTATACCCATTCATAAAAAGACACCCCTAAATTTTATTATTACTCCAAAATTTTCAAATTTTATATTTACTCCAAAATTTTCAAATTTTATATCTTGTACTTGAACACTATAATATTACTAGTTATAGTGTTTTGAGTTTGTTGTATCTTGAGAATAATTGTCGCAATAACCTATTAGCAAATTTTGTAATGGGGTCCAATAAAACCTTAAGGAAAGTATTCTTATATGCCTCAAATCTAACTCTTGTTTCCAGATTTTCTTACTTCCTTTTTTAGATTTCTACCAAAATTCTTCAACAATCTTCAGGTTTTATTCACTGTAATAACCCGTTAGCAAACTTTATAGTGGGAGCAAACAAAACCTTAAGGTAAATCTTCTTATATGCCTCAAATCCAACTCTTATTTTTAAATTTTTTGACTTCCATTTTTAGATTTCTACGCCAATTTTTTAAAAATCTTGAGATTTTATTTACTGCAATGGAAGTTGAGAAAAATATGGCATCTTTTCTCAATCCTAATGTCTTAACTTGATTGTTTTTTCCTCTTATTGTCCTTAATCCTCATGTCCTTAATGCACTTTCAGATAGGCGCTATGATCTCTACAAGTTGATGCAATCACCAATGGAGATTCAAAATACGCTCGAGTACAAATACAAGACTAAAATGGAAGGTACGAACAAATTATTTATTCTGAAATATTTTGAATTTTCTATGGTAAATTCAAAGTCCATTCTTGATCAAATTCACAAGTTACAAGTTCTAGTTACTAAGCTTTGTGAATTAAAAGTGAAAATTTATGAATCATTCTCAGTAAGAGCTATTATTGCCAAATTACCCCAGAGATAGAATAGTTGTAAAAAGAAACTCCTTTATAGGAGGAGTTGCATAACTTTAGAAGAGTTACAAAAATATTTAAAGATCGAAAAAGAGGCCAAAATTTTGTAATTCCAAATGCAAAATTCTTAACTCTTCTAAAGTCAATGTCATAGAAGTGAGTAAATTCTAGAAGAACTTTAAAGTCAATGAGGACAAGAGGTTCAAGAAGTTTGAAAATTGATAGAAAAAGTTTTTTTGAAAATTGCTTCTTTTGCAAAAAGAAAAATCATCTCCAAAGTGACTGCAAATATGAGAAGAAGAAGGAAAAAATTAACTCCAACAAAGCCAATGTCCTTGAAGATAAATCCAAAGAGATTTGTACAATGGTATTGGAGATACAAAGTGGCATGATCATTGAATTCAACATGGTTGTAACTACAAAGTTCTATGATTGGTGGCTCAATTCCAGTGCTATCATTTATGTTTGCAATGATAAGGATTTGTTCTTGTCATCTGTAGTGGAAAATGAAGGACAAACGATTCTTATGAAGAATCATAACGCAACGATTGTTGCTAGGAAAGAAATTGTAGAAATTAAGTTTACTTTCGTGAAGAAATGACATTAAATAATTTGTTTCATGTACCTGAAATTAGAAAGAATCTTGAATCTGCTAGTCATATGTGTAAAAACGGATTCAAAGGTGTACTTGAGGGTGATAATTGTATTGTTTCTAATAATGAGGTATGTTTATGATGGCATGTTCAAACTTAGTATTGATAATAATAAAGTGACGAGCATTGTTTATATTGTTGACTTTTTTAATGTTTGGCATGCATTTTAGCACATTTAAAACTTTAGATCATTAAAATATATGTCTAAACATGGTTTGATAAATTGGAAAGATGAAAAGCATGACAAATGTAAATTTTTTATACAAGCAAAGGTGACAAAGAAACCTTTTCCTAGAGCTGAATATAGTACTCAATTATTGAATTTAATTCATACAGATATTTATGAATAATAGATTTTTGACTAGAGCAGGGAAGAGATATTTTATCACTTCCATTGATAACTGTTATAGGTACACTTATATGTATTTAATAAGAATAAAAGATGAAGCTTGTGATAAGTTTAAATTTTCAAAGCTGAAATGAGAACCAAATGGAGAGAAAGATCAAAATGGTTTGAAGTGATAAAAATGGTGAATATTTTTCTAATGAGTTAGATGCCTTCTACAAAGAGCATAATATTATTCACCAAAAATCAGCCCCTTTACTCCTCAACAAAATAGTTTGACTAAAAAACATAAGATATTCCATATATGATTAATTCTATGCTTCCAAATGCTAAGTTACCAAATAATTTGTGGGGAAGAGCATTATTTACTGCATGTCATGTTCATAATAGGATCACATCAATGAGAACACATGTTTCTCCATTTGACATATAGAAAGAATGAAAACTAAACTTGATATATTTAAGGGTGTGGGGTTGTATTCTATATTATCTAAGTTAGGTGCAAGAGGAAAGTGTATTTTTGTAGGTTATGCTAAAAATTCCAAGGCATATAGGTTGTTGAACCTATATTCTAATGTAATTGTAGAATCAAGAGATGTTTAATTTATTGAGTATATATTTTATTGATTTTACCACTAAATTGGAATATATATTTTATTGATTTTACCACTAAATTGGAATCAAGATTGATCAACCATGTGACTTTGCTCCTAATACCTCTATTGATAATAAAAGTAAAGAGTCTATAACATCTTTTGAACCAAGGAGAAGTCAACATAAAAGGAAAGAAAAGATATTAGCTCTGAAATTTATTTCATCTCAACATTTAGCCTTTTTGGTTGAAGGAGATAAAGATAATGCACTTAACAAAAAACCATTGTTGCTAAATATTTAAGAAGATTTGAAGACATTTAATGAAGCCACATCATCTAGATATACCTTCTTTTGGGGGGAGGCTGCAAATAATGAAATGGTTTTGATAATGTCAAATCAAACATGGATCTTTATTAATCCCCTCCAAGACTGAAACTGATAAGCAACAAGTGGGTGTTTAGAAAAGAAAGTACAATATCGATGTGTCTATATAAATATTTAAGGCTAGATTAGTAGCCAAAAGTTTGAAACATAAGCGTGGTATAGACTATTCCAACATGTATGCTCTAGTAGCTAGACAAACATCTAGTGTTATTTGTAATTGCACCAATGTACAATTTGCATGTAAACCAAATGGATGTCAAGACATCTTTTCAAAATGGTGATCTTGATAAAAAAAAATTATATGGAATAAACCAAGGCTTTTATGTTACCTGAAAATAATAAGAAGATTTGTAAGTTAATTAAGCCACTTTATTGTTCAAAGTAAGCACGAAAACAATGGCATTAGAAATTTGACTCTGTTATTTTGTCACATAGATTTAAATATAACAATGCCAATAAATCTATTTTATTCTTGATTTAGGAATTATTTGGGTGTGATTATTTGTTTGTATATTGATGCATGTTTATATTTGGAACGAACATACAACGAGTGAATGACACCAAGAAGTATTTAACTTCACAGTTTGAGATGAAAGATCTTGGTGAGGTAGATACTATCTTAAATGTGAAAGTGAAGCAGCATAGCAGGGTTACTTGTTTTATCAATCTCACTATATTGAGAAAGTGCTTTTTAAATTCAATAACTTGAAGTAATGAAGCGAATACCCCATTTGATTCTAGTATTAAATTACTAGAAAAATCTGGCAAAGGAAACTAGAGTATGCTAGGGCGATTGGTAGGTTAATGTAAACAATACATTGTACAAGGCCAAATATTGCTTTTGTTGTGTGCAAAATGTCAAGATTCACAAGTAGCCCAATTGTGGAACATTAGAATGGAATTGGAAGGATATTTGGTTATATTAAAAGAATCATTATTTGGATTTGTTTTACACCAATTATCCTACAATACTAGAAGGGTACTCAGATGCTAGTTAGATAATTTGTGTAAGTGATAATAAATCCACATCCGATTAGATTTTTATAATTGCAAGAGGAGTTGTACCTTGGGCTTTCAAGAAACAGACTTTTATAACCCACTTAACAACGCAGTCTGAATTTATAGCACTTGTAGAGAATGACTAAGAAATTTGTTGTTTGATATAGAGTTGTAGCCATAACCGATGCTATTGGTTACTTTGTACTGTGATAGTGAAGCTACATTGTCTAGACATACAATGAAACGTATAATAGAAAGTCCAGATATATTAGCTTGAGACATGTGTAGGTATTATTAATGTTGTTTATGATAGGATAAACAGGAACCTAACAGATCCCTTAACAAAAGTTCTATCAAGAAAATTAGTCAAAGATACCTTTAGTGGAATGGGACTAAAATCTGTCTTTAAAAAAATTACCAGTGATGGGAACCTAACTATGTAATAGTTGTACTACTATTCTATAGTTAAATGGGTTGATAAGTGATTGGTTTGGCATTGAAATCTATTTGTCCCTTCCAGGATGTTTAGTGCAAATAGCTATGTGTTGAGTTGAGTGTATACTCTTAATGAAGTTCGTCTCAAGTAGCTAGAGGCATGAATTGAAACTTTACCTAAGTGAACATAAGAAACGGTGTTGTTTCTAACAAAACCTTGCTTTAGTCTTGTAAATGTTTATGAATCCAAGATAGAGCATACTGCCGTAACAATGCTAAATGATTTGAACATAATTTGAAAATGAGATAGCTCAAATGTGACATATTTCCTATATTTGCTTAAGAAATAAGTTTTAAAGCTTAGCACACCTTGGTCTTATGAATACTTCGAAGTATATTCACTAATTGAAGGTTTAAATCGCAAAATACCTTCTTGTATCTATAAGTTTATCGTTATTTAATTTAGAAAATATTACAAGCTAGTGACGGATTATAAGAGAGGATGTAATATATCTCATATGTTGAAAGTCAAAAGTACATGTGTATATATATATAAAGAATATATATAATTTTCAAGTCTTTGGAATTAGTGTCTAGCGCCACAATGTTAAAATTTCGAAGCTATAGTGCTAGAATTTTCAACAAAGGGCAATAGTGGTTGTGAACTGGCAGTATAGCACCAAGTAGGTAACACTACAGCATTGCCTGGCAATGAACTGACACTACTACACCTGTTAGGTAGCGTTACAGCGCCAACTAATGGTGTGGTGTATTGTAGTGCAATGCACTTGGCCCTATAGTGGTAGGTAGATTGGACTGCGACACCAGCTAGCTATCATGGTGGACTATAGTTTAGTGCACTTGGCACCGTAGCATACAAAAAGTGGCCTCGTGGTGCCAACCTACATTTGTTGATTTTGAATTGCTATGTTTTTTGAATTGTTCCAAACCATTGTATTGATTGATTGTATGCTTTATACAAAACTAAATACTTATTACCATCAAACATGTCTAGTGTAATAGTTGTATTATTTCATGAAAGGATACATTTATATAAAAAGTTACAATAGTTGCAATGATCATGAAAAGACACCCTTGTGTTTTGTTAATTCTTTAAAACTTTCAAATTTCATATCTTGTTCTTGAACACCATCATATTGCTAGTTATAGTATTTTGAGTTTGTTGAATCTTAGAGTAATTTTCTACAATTAACATTAGCAAAAGCAAATAAAACCTTAAGAAATGTATTCTATATCCATCAAAGTTAACTCTTATTTATTTCATTTTCAAATTTCTACCCAAATTCTTGAACAGATTGTTGCCACAGGTCTATGGTAGTGTAAAATTTGATAGCAAAATTTTATTAAAGACATGTCGTTGTTTCTTATGGATTCCCACAAAATAGATTGTTCATATATCTCGTCCACAATAATGGAAATGAATCAAGCATAAAACTTTATCAAAGTTATCTACGTTTGAAAACTAAGGATCCCACACAAAGTAGATTGTCACGTGTCATGCTAAGGCTGCATAAGAAAAACTATTAAACCGACATGCTGTTGAGAGCTTTGGAACCATTTTTTAAACGGTTTGGTTTGGTTTGGAAATTTGTAACTGTTGGTCTGGACTATTTGTATATATATATACTAAAAACTATTAAATATTAAAAATACCATCCCTATAAAAAAAATAATCTTTGTCAATTAAAAACATCATAGTTTTATCAAAACCCTAGTCCTATTTTTTGCACGACCTTTATTTCACGCTTCAACCATACACGTAAATTTCAGATGACTGTATTATTTATATATTAATTTGGATTGTTTTATGTCGCATTTGATTTTTGTTGATTGTTGTTTTAGTATTTTCCCTCTTAGAATTTTGTTTTACAGTTTAGGTATTTAGAGTTTTATAAGTATTAAATCATGTTTGAAAAATCATAAAAATCACTAAAAAGTCTCAAATTGTAGTTCAAACCAAACTTGACCGCTCTAAAATGGTCAAGTCCAGTCTTAATAGCTAAAACAGTTCGTTTTGGTCCCAAATTTTACCAAACAGCCAAAACGGCCTGGTCCCAAAAAAACTTGACGGTTCGAGACCAGACCGTACACATCCCTATGTCACACCTATAATTATGGAATCAACTTTACAAAATGACTTTATTGAAGATGTTTTAGCATGACTTTTGTGGATTCACTACAACATAGGTTGTCTTTGTATACATAAATCTAATTTATGAAAGTGAAATTAAATCAATTACAAGATTTTATTGAAGACATCTTGTTGTTCTTAGTCTTCCTAGAAATAAGTTGGCTATGTATCTTGCTTATCATAATGGAACACTTGATCACAAGACTTGACCAATTAATTAGAGCAAAAAAATAAAATAAAATAAGGACTTCACCAATTAAGACAACGTCAAGAAAAGCAGAGAATTTTTGATTTTATTTTAGATTAATTTGTACTTTTATTTTTAAGCAGTAGAAAAAGAGAAATTATAAAAGAGTGTTTAGGAATCAAGTTAGAACTTAAACACTATATCAAGTAAGGGTTTTATACTATAACAGTTGGAACTTTGGGGTTGGAACTTAGTTATCAAACATTATAAGTTTGTGCATTTTTTAACTAGTGTTTGGATAGTGCATGGAATAGTGTTTTTTAATTTTAGAAGTAATTTGATTAAATAAGCCAAAAGTTCTTATTTGTGATTAAAATTAATTATTGTTTGAGGATATAGATGGAATTTATAATTTATTATTCAAAAATAAAAGGTTTAGAAGGTAAATAAAAAAAAAACTTTTCATAAGCACCAAAGAAATGGTTTGTTCTAAAAGTGTATAAAAACCAAAAGTTTAATTAGTTTTGTTCATTTAAACACGTTTAAAAGTAAATTTTGAGTTGAATAAACTAAAAATAACTTATTTTAAGCCATTTCAGACAAGACCTTAATAATCTTAATACATGCCTACGTAAAATATATTATCAATCACTAGGGCAAAAAGAAAATAAGATTACTATTATTTTGGTTCCTTGTATTTTATGAAAGAAACATTACATTTATATCTTGTTGTTTGATAAATATCAAAACGATACGTCGTAGTTTCAAAAATATCATTTGGGTACCTCAAGTTTTATTTTTACATGAACTTAACTTTTTACTCTTTTATTAATGAACTCTAAATTAATTTTATAAAACTATATTTGAAAATCAAAACAAAATTTATTAAAGAAAAACATATATGTGAATTTACTCAGGTTTTTTAACAAAATAATTTGGGATTCGTTAATAAATGAATAGGTTTGAAATTTCATATCACAAAACACGAACTTAGGGTACCTAAATCATATTTTCAAAAACTATAAAATACCATTTTGATATTTTTTTAAACAACAAAATATTAATATGATTTTTTTAAATATAAGGTATCAAAAAGATAAAACATAAGAAAATATTATCAATTAAATTCCAAAAGTAATAAAAAGGTAAAACCAAACTTTACTCATACAATTCAGTTCAAGGACTATGTATGCAAAGGCAAACATCTCTGCAGTGAAGCAACAAAAGAGAACCCACCAATCTTTCTCTGAGACACAAACACAACACTCTTTGTAGATTCACAAGCAATGTTGCCATTGGCTATCCTCACCATGTGTCCATGTGCATATGTAGTGGTTGTTAGAAAAATAGTACGCAATGGAAATTTTAAAATTTTTAATCAGAGTATTTTTCAAAACACAAGTTTGACACGTACATGCATAAATTCATCAGATCTTACTAACCTTTTAACACCGAAGAGCTCCTGCAATCTATGAAGAGAAGAACATTCTAAAAGAGCCTCAACCAACTACTCCTTTTTGCTATTCTCTATCCACGATCAAAGTGTATGTAGGCACACGTCGTACAGCTCTATCTTGGTGACTCTTCTTCAACCAATTGAGAAAACCTAGAACTAATGTTCATGATTTGTGAACAATAGCTCTTTAGAGAATTTCAGAGACTCATAGACTAGAGTGCTCACTTTTAATTTCTCAACTGATCTAAGTAACATAGAAAACTCACTCCCTATTTATAGAGGTTATCTCAATGGTTGGTTATTATTAGATAAGGCCTCAAAAATTTGAATCTAGATCAATATCTAACAAAATCGCATCTGAAACGCGTGATTAAAAAATTGTTAGATCGACAAGCCAAACTAATGGATTGGCCTGCTGAACTTGCCCTATAGATAGGCCAAACTAACTGATCAGCCTGCCAAACTTACGATAAATGATCCATGCAAATCTTTTATTTCCTACCCGAGATTCTTTGGATAAAGCCTTAGTTTTAATTCAAATAACCCAATAAAGAAGTTATCTGATTAAAACAACTATATCTAGATAATCTCTAGGAAAATAAATATTCTAGATAATTCAAAAAGTTTATCTTGAATTAATTTACAAAAATTAATTCAACTGATAAACAGGTATGAATTATATGATCCTATAGAATTTAAGCCAATTTAATAATTTAACATAAGTCACCATGTTATTGGAAAAGCATGCCATATCATTATAGGATTTATTATGAGCTAGCAAATAGGACCTAAGAGACCTGTATAGTTCAAGTTCCTGATAATTATAAAATATAATATCCCAGATATATATTTTATAATTATCAACTCTAAAGCTACTCCACTAAAAGCTTAGAACTACACTCTTGAACTATATAAAATTACGAAGCCCAATTAGCTAAGTGTCCTTAACATATCATGATGTATTGTATCCCCATAGGATATCTATAATTGGCTTAAGGATAAATTATGTCTTACCTTCTCGATTATTTTTCTCTTACATTCCATTATCTCACCATTAGAAAACTTACCATTCAAAGACAGTATACCATTCGGTTACACCTATGTATCTAAAAGGTTGAGTGCTATAGTCTTCCAATTACAGGATAACGTATATGAGAGGATATCGTCAACTCCTAAAAAGGAGCTATGGATTCTGTATATATGAATAATAGGTCTACATTATCAAGAGTCATGTCTCTAACACACCGGTATATATACTAAGATAAAATCTAGATGTCACCCTTTGGTACATCAAAAGACATAAGTTAAAACAACGGGCCCATTAGTCATTTCAAGATTAAGATACGACACATATGATTGTCTAAAATGAATAGATTTGCCGAGATAGAATTATTAATCCAAATCAATTACACTTTATGCCCTAATCCAATACATCGTCACCTATGACAATGTACCAATGTTTCTATTTGTAGAGTTCACATTCGATAGCCAAGACAAACCATCTCCTATTAGGGATATAGATAACATAATAATCTTTGCATGAATAAAGTACCCAACTTTATTCCCTCAATTGCAGATCTTGTTATTTAAACTGTCACTTTTAAAAGCATGTCTTCCACATAATTTGTCCATCATATGCCTGGTTCTAAAGGTGTAGACCGACAATCTTAGACTTTTGTTTGTTTATCATACATCCAACAAATATGAATGCAAAAAGGACAACAATTTAGTATATGAATAATAAATAAATTCTTTATTGATAAAAATGTTTCCCAAAACATATTACATTTGTACTCCTTAGGGCATATATGTCTAATAGTGGTCACCCTATCACCACACCTCACACCTAAGCCATGAAAACACATACCACACATATGCGGTGTTTGAAAAAGAAGCTAAAACTCTATAGTTGAAGCCACACTTTGTAACATATAAAATAGAAAACTTTACAGCCCTGTTTAGAATGCAGCTTTTTTAATTTATTTAGTCTAAAAATCATTGTTGGATTTGTTTGGGTAGACATAATAATTAAGCTTTTGGTTATTCTAAGAAAATTTGGTATAATTCATATTTTTGGTGTTTATGGATAAAGAGTTTATGCTTTTTTATTATACATTTTTAACTTTTTATTTGTGAATAACAAATTAAAATTTTACCATTTTATCTTATTTTTTATACCAATACGAGCTTTTAATTTATTTTATTAAACATATTTAAAAGCTCTTCTAAAATTAAAAAAAAAAACAAAATCTTTTCCATTCATTATCCAAATAGTAGTTAAAAAGTTATGAGTGACGCTTCTCTTACTCTTTGTTGCTCAAATATAAAAGCAGAGCTATTCCAAAATATCCCAAGTTCAATATTGGGGAGCTTTTAGGTTAAGATTTCTACTAATAGTATTTGTTTCTCAAGGTTTGATGATTTTTTCAAAATCACTATTTATGTGAAAAATATAGCAGGGTGTAGAAATAAATGTAATATAAATACCACGGCTTTAACATCAAAACCTTATCAGCAGATTATTTTTCTGTCTTACCGTGAATTGTTGTTTGCATTATATAATAAAAATAGAATATTTAAATAAGAATATATATATATATATATATACCGTTTGTATGATTTCATTAATCAAAATATGTTTTGCTAACCTTAAGCAATAGGAGAAAAAAATTAAAATCACATTAAAGTGACAATATTATTACTGTTTAGTACTACATTACTACATTATCTCTAAAGCAAATAGTTGCAATTACTTCATCATTATAATGATAATTATTATAATTAAGTACACAAAATTGATAGAATTAAAGGACACTAATGATATTTAGCTTGATTGTAGTTATTTATTATTCTTTTAGGATAATTAGCCTATAGATTAAAGTATTAATTTTGCAGTCCACTAATAGAGCCTCTTGATCTTTTTTTTTTTTCATTTTGAGTAAAATAAAACATCATTTGACTAAACATAGTACAAAAAAGTTGCATAATACTGCCTGCTATAGGTAAAAAAAAATCCTAGACAACAACTAGATCCACTTGTAAAAATCGAATGAAGCACAAGGACAAAAGATGGCAACGAGACCCGGGGGGGAAATACACACTCAATAACCAACATAGAGCTCATCAATAGCTCGTTACAAAAAACCACTACAATCAATAGATGATCCTAATCAATCAAAATAAAATCTACCCTAATGAGGGCACAAACAACCTAGCATAGATTCAAATCTAGCCATCAATCACCATACACAGCACTACTAATCGGTGGTTATGAAGTACAAACCAAGACTTGAGATGGAGAAATCACCTCCTTTATTACAAACATAAAGTAAAAACACCACAAAAACAAATAGCTAGAAGGTAGAAACGTCTTTGTTTTATTAAATAAATATATCAACACACAAGACCTCTTCACCTTTCCTAAGGAACCTGTTGATGATGAGGTCGCTGTTGCTAAGGTATGGAGACCCAATTTATGCAACACCAAAGGATGAAGAGCATAGCCATCAAAACCAAAATCCCCCACCACCCTAAACGTTATCCCACCATTGATCTTTCTTCCACCTCCTATCCCTCTCCTTATCAACCATTACTGACCCTCCCCCTCCATTTGTTACGTCAGAGATTCTATTACCAAGGTTCACATAGCCTTAATTCTAGCACACCTATAGCGGGCAGTGTGACTCCTAGATCCACCGAACCTTTACCCGCTCGCACCCCCCCAAAAAAAAAAATCCCCTTTTGTTGCCTCCAAACACCCAATAAATGTCCCTTCACCTGCCTATCTTCTCTTAGCCAAGAACTCCTCTAAACTTCGGCAGAACCAGACCATCACCTCCTCCTCCAAGCTAGAACGCTAGTAGCCGGCCCAAGGCCATCACCAGACATCATCCTAGTGGAAGAAAAGGGGGCAGCGCACTCAAAAAAGCAATGAAACCCTTAATAGTGAAGTAGAAAGAGAGAAATGTTGGAAAAATAGTATGTAGTAGAATTTTTAAAAAATTTTATTAGAGTATTTTCCAAAAAACAAGTTTGACATGCTATATGCATAAATTAATCAGATCCTATTAACCTTTGTGTGCCGAAAAGCTCCTCCAATCAGTGAAGAGAAGCAACATTCTACAAGGACCTCAACCAACTGGCCTTCTTTGCTATTTTCTATCCACGATCGGAGTGACTGTGGGCTCACATGTACAGCTCTTCCACAAGGTGACTTTTCTTCCAATCAATTGAGAGAACCTAAAGCTAGTGTTCATAATTTGTGAACAAGAGCTCTTAGGGAGTTTTTTTGTTCTCACCAATAAAGTATTACTATTAACCTCTCAATTGATCTAAATAACTTATTAAACTCACTCCCTATATATAGAAGTTGGGTCTAGTGTCAGTACTTATCAAATAAGGTCTTAAAAATTTGAATCAGAATCAAATTCAGATCAATATCGGATGAACTCCTCATCAAAATACGTAATTTTTTATTCGCGCATAGGCAGGCCAATCTGCCTAACCGGTAGGCCAAACTTGCCCCATCTGTAGGCCGAACTTATCCCATCGGCAAGCCAAACTTGAGGATCGGTATGCCGAACTCCAAAAACAAATCTCAACAAATCCTTTATTTTTCACCCGAGATTCTATAGGATAAAGCCTCAGTTTTAATTCAAATAACCCAATAGAGAAGTTATCTAATTAAAATAACTTTATCGAGATAATCTCTAGGAAAATAAATAGATTCCTAGTAATGCTACAAGTTTATCTTGATTTAATTAATCCGAAATTAAATCAACTGATAAACAGACAAGAATTATCCGATCCCAATAATTTAACAAGTTTATTTTGAATTAATTTTGTCACAATATTAATTCAAATGATAAACAGACATGAATTATTTGACTCTTTTGAATTTCAACCAATCTAATAAATCTGACATAAGCCTCCAATTATTGAAAAAGCACACCGTATCATTAAAGGATTTTGTGAGCTAGCCAAGGGGACCTGATGGACTATATAGTTTAAGCTCCCGATAATTATGAAACCTAATATCCCAAATATACATTTCATAATTATCAACCCCAATGCTACTCCACTAAAAGCTTGGAGTTGCACTCTGGAACTGTATAGAATTACGAAGCCCGTATAGCTAAGTCTCCATTAACATATCATAGTGTATCGTATCCCCATAGGATTATCCATAATCGGCTTAAGGACAAGTGTTGTCTTACTTTCCTGATTATTTTTATCTTACGTTCTATTATCTCACCATAAAAAAACTTACCATCCAAAGACAGTATACTATTCGGTTACACCTATGTATCCAAATGGTTGAGCACTCTAGTTTTTTAATTACAGGATAACGCATATAAAAGGATATCACTACTCCTAAAGAGGAGCTATGGATTTCATATCTATGAATAGGAGGTCTACGCTATCAAGAGTCATGCCTCCAATGCACCGACATGCATACCACTATTCAAATGTGGGTGTCACCCTTTGGTACATCAAAAGACACAAGTCGAGACAACGGGCCCACTATTTATCTCAGGATTAAGATACAATACAAATGATTATCTAAAGTGAATCGATTTACCAAGACAGAATTATTAAACCTAATCAATTCACTTTACCAATATATCGTCACCTATGACAATGTGCCAACATTTCTATTCACGAAGTCCTCCTTCGATGGCCAAGACAAACCATCTCCCAATAGGGATATAGACAACATAGCAATCTTCACATGAATAAAGTGCCTAACTTTATTCTCTCGATTGCGGATCTTATGATTTAGACCGTCACCTTAAGAATCATGTATTCCACATAATCTGTCCATTATATGCCCAATTCTTAAAGGTTTAGACCGACAGTCTTAGACTATAGTTTGCTTATCATACATTCAACAAATATGAACATAAAGAGGACAAGATTTGGTAAATAATAAATGAATTCTTTATTGATAAAAATGTCTCCAAAAACATATTACATTTTAACTCATTAGGGCATACATGTCTAACAATCTCCCACTTGCACTAAGTGAGTAAATACGACAAATCTCACATCCTCATAGCTTCCACATGCCTCTCGAAGAATTTCCTAGTAAGTGTCTTCATGAATGGATCAGCTAAATTGTCCTTTGACGTGATTTTGCACACCGTGACATGCCTGCCCTCGATGAAGTCCTTTATCACATTACTTTTGATCAATATGCTTACTCTTCTTGTGAAATCTTGGTTCCTTAGCATTAGCTACCGCCACACTGTTATCACAGTATAGTGATACCGCCTTATCCATACTAGGAACTACCTCACGATCCCTAAGAAACTTGCAGAGCCACAATACTTCTTTCAAAGCATCACTAGCTGCCACATACTCAGCCTCCATCATTGAATCCGAAGTGCAATCTTGTTTCACACTCTCCAACTGATGGCACTGTCGCCCAAAGTAAGTGCAAACCCCAAAGTTGATCTCCTAGGATCCAAACAAGATTGAAAATCTGTGTCAGTATATCCTAGAGGAGTCAAGTCCTCACCCGAATACACAAGCATATACCCTCGAGTCCTTCTTAGGTACTTAAAAATATACTTTACAACAACCCAGTGGTTCGGTCCTGGATCTGCCTAAAATCGACTTATAATCCCGACCGCATAATAAATATCCGATTGTGTGCAAAGCACGACATACATGAGCCTACCCATTGCTGAAGCATAAGGCACCTTCTTCATGTATTCTTTTTCTTCATCAGACTTTAGAGAGTCTTTCTTAGAGAGAGTAATTCTAGACCTAGATGGTTGCCCACCTTTCTTAGAATCCTGCATTGCAAACCTCCTGAGAATTTTATCTATGTAGCTGGCTTGTGACAAAGCTATCATTTTGTTCTTCTTATCCTGAAAAATCTAGATACCAAGAACAAAATTAGCCTCACCTAAGTCCTTCATGTCAAACTGGTTGGTCAACCATAATTTGACCGATGACAACGCCCCAACGTCATTGCTAATTAGCAGAATGTCATCTATATAGAGCAGTAGAAAGACCACCTTCCCATCCTTAATGTGTTTATAAACACATGGCTCATCCACATTTTGTGAGAACCCATAAGTCCTGATCACCTAATCAAATCTTATGTTCCAAGAATGGGAAGCCTGCTTAAGTCCATAAATTGACTTTAGCAGCTCACAAACCTTACCCTCTTGACCCTTGAGCTTGAACCCACTTGGTTGTTCCATATAAATGGACTCATCAAGATAGCCATTAAGAAAAACCGTCTTGACATCCACCTGCCAAATCTCATAGTCGAGAGTGGCAGCTATGGACAAGAGAATCCGAATGGACACAAGCATGGCTACAGGCGGAAAGGTTTCCTCGTAATCATTCCTTCCTTTTACGTATAACCCTTAGCTACCAATCTAGCCTTAAAGGTTTTGACCTTTCCATCTACTCCTCTTTTTCTCTTGTAGATCCATTTACTTTTATCGCTTCGGGAAGATCCACAAGCTCCCAGACTTGATTAGTCTCCATAAACTTCATCTCTGTGTTCATGGCCTCTGTCTAGAGTTTTAAATCAACATCCTCCATAGCCTCTGCGTAAGTATAAAGATCCCTGTCATCATCCGGTTCAGCCAAAAAGGCCTCACCATTGAACATATACCTTTTGGGTTGACGCCCATCCTCCTACTACGCCGAAGCCCCTTAGGTTATTGTTTAGGTTCATTTGGACTTTCTACACTGATCAAAACGGTTTCATTCGGAACCTCTGGAGTGATTGGATCACTTTTTAACTCATCAAGCACCACTTTGCTTCGAGGTTTAAAGTCGTCCATGTAACTTTTCTCAAGGAAAGTTGCATTAGTTGAAACTACGACTTTATTTTCCTTCAGGTTATAGAAATAACGCCTGTTAGTCCCTTTTGGATATCCAACAAACATGCAAACTTTCGAATGTGCTTTCAACTTATTCGCATCCTTAAATAGGACATGAGTCGGACATCCCCATATACGAATATGGTTTAAGGATGTCTTCTTGCCCGTCCACAACTCATGAGGAGTTTTAGGGATCGATTTTCAAGGCACATTGTTCAAAAGATAACATGCGGTTTGTAGTGCATATCTCCACAAGGATAAAGGCAATGATAAATAACTCATCATGGACCTAACCATGTCTAATAAAGTCCTATTCCTTCTTTCCGCTATGCCATTCTGCTATGGAGTGCTTGGCGCAGTCAACTAGGATAAAATCCCATTCTCTAATAAGTGTCCCAAGAACTCATCAGAAAGGTATTCACCACCTCGATTAGATCGAAGTGCCTTTATGGGTCTAGACAATTGCTTTTCCACTTTAGCCTGAAGCTCCCTGAACTTTTCATAAGTTGCGCTTTTGTGGTGCATTAGGTACACATACCCATACCTTGAGTAATCTTCTTTAAAAGTGACGAAGTACTTATACCTTCCTCATGCCCTGATGTTCATCAGTCCGCAAACATCACTATGCACAAGTTCTAGAACCCCTTCGGCCCTATTGCCCTTAGACTCGAATGGTCTTTTGGTCATTTTACCTTCCAAACAAGATTCACATTGAGGTATAGATTCTACCTTTAAGTGACTTAAAGGTCCATCCCTTACCAACCTTTGAATCCTATTCAGGTTAATATGACTAGGTGCAAATGCCAAAGATATGTCTTATTAAAACGAGAAGTTTTAAGCCTTTTAGAGTTATTATCATTCATCTTAGCATTAAGTAGTAAGTCCATCTTAGGTTTGATAAAATATAGATTATTTTGCATCCATCCAGAACAGATAAAAGATTTGTTTTTACGAATCACCACTTTATTATTAAAAGAAACTAAATAAGAGTCTTTAAATAAACAAGCTACAGAAATTAAATTCCTCTTAAATTTAGGAACATAAAAACAATCTCGCAAAACTAAATTCCTATAATTATCAAAATAAA
>CAMOHE010046754.1:0-43702 GCA_946598075.1 Artocarpus hirsutus | reverse complement strand
AAGACTAATATGAAGTTTGACTGATGATTATGTTTTACTAATCATGTGTATGAGATACTAAGTCAACTCATAGATACATATTTAAGAAATGATGTATTGGATTGACCCGCTATGAGAATACTACATGGATAATTGTCATAAGTGACTCTCATCACAATAGTATTATCCTAGTCCTCTGACCTGAAATCACCATGGTTTCCTACATGACAAGTTTTATATTTTGACACAATCTAATATTATCTTTAACAGGATGACGGAACAGATTATTGTTGGATATAGAGTGAATCATGTGAGGAATATGAGTGATTAAGAAGGAATTTGTCCCTCATTTATTATGAGAAAGGTATTAGTGGGCCCCTCGACAAGTTAGACTGAAGAAAAATGTATGGCCATACTAGAATGAATTGATAAGGGTTATCAATATCAGTCTACTTAAGATCGAGAAATAATATGATTGAATAGTATAAGGATGACATAAACCATGCCTTATGTTCAATCAAATTATCTAAAGACAAAAGGACTTTAATACATATTGTGGATTAGGTTATGTCGGATTATTGACATTTACATAACTTGGGTAATCATAATGTCTTGCTAGAGGCCACTTATGATTTGTGGGCCAGAAACAGAATTTCAAGCACACTACCAACGTTATGTGAACCTATAGTGTCGCACACTTAGAACAGACGAATAACGAATTTTGGGGTAACTGTGTCTAGGTTCAATGAACCTGATAATGCTCAGATTCGATGTACTAGATATGTCTAGGTTCATTGAATCTGACATTATCTAGATTATTTGAATCATATTCGAATTACTAATATTATCTAGATTTTCTGAATCATATTCGAATTACAAGCATTATCTAGATTCTCTGAATCATATTCGAATTACAGTTTACCCTAGTTAAAATCTGACTTTATCTCGAAGTCAATATATATATATATATATCTGTTTTAGGGTGTCTAGTCGTATAAAGAAGAGAAAAGGCGTTCTCTCATTAAAAAGGGCAAAGACATTAAAACCCTAAAAATTAGAGAGAGTCATTTAACGCAAAGAAAAGGGTGCTAGCACACCAATTCATTTTTGAGAGAGTCTATTCCTGTGGATACCTGCAGAGGACGTTGCTCTAAGTAACAACGTCTGAATCTGATCCCGATTACTAAAAGCTCAAGTTAGGGTGTCACCAGAGTGAACCCGCTCTCTCCCTTCTAAAATCTTGCCCGTATTGTCATCCTGGTAAGATTTCATGAATTTATTATCAATCTAATCGAATTACATGGATCCTGCGAGGGTTTTGTGGGAATTAATTTTTAATTTTTCGCTGCGTATTTAAGTCATAAAATCCAACAAAACCCAACATTATTGAGTAAAGTAAGTAAAATTTTACCTATATTAGCATAATTGTTGTGCATTTAATGCTGTGAATTGATATGTGAAAGTTATATGCATTGCACTACATGTTGTGATTTGAAATATATGCCAACATGTATTGAGTTATAAAAAATGTAAAATAGATTATACTGGTAAGCCATGACGGGATTTTAAGCATCTGGGATATAATGAAGTGAAACTTTTAAGCATCAAGGACAAAACGTTTAGGCATCTAGCATACCATGTGAAACTTTTAAGCCTTAATTAAGGATGCAATGTTAGGCATCTAGGATGCCATGTGAAATGTTAATCGTCTAGGACACTAATGATTTAAGCATCTAGGATGTTAAGCATCTAGGAAACACTAAACAATATGCACATTATGTTAAGAGTAAGAAAGAATTATAAAAAATGTAAAATAGATTATACTGGTGAGCTGTGACTAGAGTCTAAGCATCTGGAACGTAATGATGTGAAACTTGTATGTGTCAGGGATGGAATGATTAGGCATCTGGCATGCCATGTGAAACTTTTAAATGTCAAGGATGCAATGATTAGGCATCTGGAATGGCATGTAAGATGTTAAGCATCTAGGATGCCAATGATTTAAGCATATGGCATGTAATACTTCCCCTCTAGCAATCACTAAATAGCGTGCACACTATGTTAAGAGTATGAAAGATACAGTAAAGAGTAAATAAAATGAAAGGATGATAAAGGGAAAAGTTAAGGAGTAAATATATATTAATTGAGCTCATTCATTCAAATGCTACTCATGCTTGCATAATTATACTTATTGGGCATTAGCTCACTTATTTTTATGTTGATGCAGAAGAGGGCATGTCATAGTACTAGCCAAGGACTAGATGGTTGGCTGGCGCACTCCCGATGCTCATGGCTAATGTATATGGATTGTTGACCCATTATTTTGTGGTCTTATTGTATATGCATTTTGGTGAGCCAGAGGGATTGTATATGATACACAGCTGAGCCTATTTTTGGGAGATTTATTATATTGTATATATTTGGCCATCTATTTGGGATGTATTACATATGTTTTAATATCCTCACAACTTAATACTTTTAAAAAGTTCAATTTTTCTCATATTTTGATACTCCTTTTTAATGACATATTAAGGTTAACATAAGTAAAAAGGTAAGATGTAACACTACTTACTGTAACTACATAGGTCTTTTGGGATTATGTTAGAAAGGTGTTATTGTGGTGGTATTACAGCAAGGTCTATTCTGTAGACTGTCCATATACGAAGGTCATAGGATGAGGGAACACAACCAACCAGGAAGTTTATGTTTATAATACACATTAATATATATTGTGTTTATATTAAATTCTTGCACACATTGGCCATTTATTGTGATTATATGTGAGAAAGGCTGTATCAAATTATTGAAAATATGGTTTAAACTAGAAATTAGGCTAAGCATGTAGGGGAGAGAACATGTTAGCAGAGATGCCCATCTTAATAGGCTTGCTAATTTGATGGAGAGAATTTTGGAACAACAAGCCAATAAATAAGCTGATCAACTTGCTTCACCACCACTAACACCTCCTCCTCCTTCCCCACCTATACCAACAATAGACACTGTGGGTAACTGTTTTTTGAAATATAAGCCACCATTATTTGAGGGAATTAGCAATTCTAAAATTGTAGAGAATTGGATGCACATAATGGAGAGATTGTTTGATTATGCCAGGATTCCAGATACTAATAAGGTGTATTGTGTTGTTATGATGTTGAGGGAGGATGCTAGTTATTAGTGGGATATTGTGGCAGTCATGCATGACATCAGCACCATGACTTAGGAAATTTTTAGGGATTTGCTAGAGAAGAAATTTGTGACATCGGACACCAAAGATGAGAAGAGAAGAAATTTTGCTAATCTTAAACAGGGCACGATGATAGTAGCTGAGTATCTAAGAAAATTTGAAGAGCTCTCATGTTATGCCATTTATCTAAGTAATAATAAGTAGTAGAAGATTGATCAGTTTCTTAATTGGCTAAATCCCATAATATGCAAAGATATAGAAGTGGCTAATCTTGAGGGAGCAAACTTTACAAAGGGTGAATAAAGCATAAAAGAAAGTAGTTAAGGCCTGCAAACAAGTGAAAAAGAAAGAAGGCAGGTTCAAGAGCAATCAAGGTAGACGGTTCTACTTTGGGAGTCTGGAAAATAGGGGCAAAGGACAGCAACAACAACAACAAGGTCTAGTTAGAAATGGCAAAAAATGACAAGGTAATTCGAACTAGAGTTCACAAGACCAAGTTAAAAGAAGTAAAAGTCCAAAACAATAGACCCAAGCGACCTCATCCACCGAAGTTAGGAGGACACAGTGGCCTAAATGTGGGAAGCTTCATCATGGAGAGTGTAGACAAGGGTTACTCTACACTTATGGTAAGCCAAGACATTATGCCAGGGATTGTTCTTTAGCCTTTAGTGGTCAGCAAAAGAAAGTCATTGCTAGGGTTTGTGCTTTTACACGGATTGAGGCAACTACATGTCCATCAGTTGTTACAAGTGAGATGCTTATTCATGGAATCATTGCACATGCATTAATAGATTTAGGTGCCACACATTCTTTTGCATCCAAAGAGTATGTGAGTAGGCTAAGTAGGCAAGTAGATAAGCTAGAAATGGAATATAGCATGACATTACTATCTGGGGAGATTATGTAGTCAAGTTAGATACTATGAGCCTGTGTAGTGGTAATCAATGGAAGAGAATTGTTTATGGATTTAGTGTTACTAAATATGACAGGTTATGAGGTAATCTAGGGAATGGATTGGTTGACAAAGTATAATGCATGCACTGATTGTAAAAGGAAGATTGTAGTATTTAGACCTTCGGAAGAGGAAGAGTTTTCATTTATTAGCATGGTGGGTGGATTGAGGACTCCAGTGACTTCAGCTTTTAGTGCTAGAAGATTGTTGGATAGTGGATGTTTAGGGCTAGTGTTATGGACATGCAAGTAGAACAGGCAGCGAGAGTAGAAGATGTCCCAATTTTGAAAGACTTTCCTTAGGCATTCCCAAAAGATCTACCATGGTTGCCATCGAGCAGAGAGCTTGAATTCGAGACTGAGTTAATACTTTGTATAGCTCCCGTATCGAAGAAACCTTATAGGATGGCATCAGTTGAGTTAAAAGAACTAAAGGTTTAGCTATAGGAGTTGTTGGATAAAAGGATTTGTTCGACCAAGTTTTTCTCCATGGGGTGCACCAACACTATTTATGAAGAAGAATTATAGGACAATGAGGCTGTGTATTAATTGTCGAGAATTAAATAAGGTGACAGTGAAGAATAAGTATTTTTTGCCTTGGATTGATTATTTATTTGAGCAATTACAAGGAGCCACTATGTTTTCTATGATTGATCTATGGTCAGGGTACCACTAGTTAAGGATTAAGGAGGACGACATTCCAAAGACTGCCTTTCAGGCAATGTAAAGGCATTGTGAGTTCTTAGTTATGCTATTTGGGTTGACCAATGCTCAAGCAGTATTTATGGATTTGATGAATAGGGCATTTAAGGATTTCTTGGACAATTTTGTAATAATCTTCATTGATGATATCCTTATCTAGTCTCTCTCAAGAAAGGAGCATGCAGAGCATCTAATTAAGGATTATTTTGAGGACTATTAAGGAGAAATAGTTTTATGCCAAATTTGAGAAATGTGAGTTTGGGTTAGAAAGTGTGGCATTTCATGGCCATGTGATATCAAAAGATGGGATTTTAGTGGATCCAAGTAAGATTGAGGCAGTGACTAATTGGCCTAGACCAAGTAATCCTTTAGAGATTCGTAGTTTTCTAGGCTTCGTAGGGTACTATAAGCAGAGATTTGTTGAGGGATTTTCAAAGATTACCACTCCTCTTAATCAGTTGATAAGGAAAAATGTGTGGTTTAAGTGGTTTGATGCATGTGAACATTGCTTTTAGGAGTTTAAAGGAGAAGTTGGTTACGGCTCCAATTCTTACTATTCCTATGAATAATAAGGGATTTGTGGTATACAGCGATGCCTTTAGGAATGGGTTGGGATGTGTATTGATGCAAGATGAGAAAGTTGTAGCTTATGCTTCTTGCCAGTTAAAAGATTATGAAAAGAATTATCCAACTTATGATTTGGAGCTGGCAACCATAGTGTTTGCCTTTAAGATATGGAGATATTACTTACACAGGGAAAGATGTAAGGTTTGTACAGACCACAAGTGTTTGAAGTATCTCTTTACCTAGAAAGACTTGAGTATGAGGCAGAGATGGAGGTTAGAGTTGATTAAGGATTATGACTGCATTATCAACTATCATCTTGGTAATGCTAATGTAGTGGCAATGCTTTAAGTCACAAGTCCTTAGAGTGTGTGTCAGCTATATCATTGATTCGAATGCCAATTGCTAGAAATTTGCAGAAATTGGAATTGTAGATAATACCATATGGGTTAATTAAGACGTTATCTACAATAACACTACAACCTACACTATTAGGAAGGATTAAGTAGAGACAAAGTTTATATCTTTTCCTTTGTCGCATAAGGAAAAAGATTGAAGCTAGGAAAAGTAAGAGCTTCCAAATTTCCAATGATGGGGTGATTATACTTGGAAATATGCTTTGTGTTCCAAATGATGGAGATCTTCAATAAGATATAATG
Source organism: Artocarpus hirsutus (assembly GCA_946598075.1). Classification (NCBI taxonomy): domain Eukaryota; kingdom Viridiplantae; phylum Streptophyta; class Magnoliopsida; order Rosales; family Moraceae; genus Artocarpus; species Artocarpus hirsutus. The sequence continues at coordinate 37,663 of CAMOHE010046754.1, read as the reverse complement.
GAGGAAGCCCATAACACTCCTTATTTGATACATCTTGGTACAAGTAAGATGTATAGGGATTTGAAAGCTTTTTATTGATGGCCAAAGATGAAGAGGGATGTGGTGAAGTTTGTGGGACAATGTCTTACATGCTAACAAGTCAAAGGAAAGCATCAAAAACTAGCAGGTGAATTGCAGCCTTTAGAAATTCCATGGTGGAAATGGGAGCATATTGCAATGGATTTTGTGACTGGGTTACCTAGAACAAGGAGTGGATATGATTCAATTCGGATGATCATTGATAGATTAACAAAGTCAGTCCATTTCCTTTTTGTTCGCACTAATTACTCAATGGATCAGTATGCTTGATTACAGGTGACGGAGATTAAAAGATTACATGGAGTACCAATGACCATTGTTTCAGATAGAGGTTCTCAATTTACTTCCAATTGCTAGAAGAGTTTACATAGTGCTATGGGGACTAAGTTAACATTTAGTATAGCATTCCATCCCCAGACTGATGGTCAATCAGAGAAGACAATTTAGATTTTGATGGATATGTTGACGGCCTATGTTCTTAATTTTAGAAGTCTTGGGATTAGTATATTCCTTTAACTGAGTTTCCGTATAATAATAGCTATCATGCAAATATTGCTATGGCACCTTTTGAGGCTTTATGTGGTATAAAAAGTAGGTCTCCAGTTCTTTGGAACAATATGGGTGAGAAGATTGGTCCTAATTAGGTGCAGGAAATTGACGAGGCAATTCAAAAGATTTGCAAAAGAATGTCAGCTGCTCAAAGCTGACGAAAGTGTTGTGCAGATGCCAAGAAAAGAGATGTGAATTTTGCTATAGGAGCTAAGGTCTTCTTAAAGGTTGCACTAATGAAAGGAGTAAAAAGATTTGGGAAAAAGGGAAAATTGAGTCCTAGGTACATTGGACCCTATGATACTATGGAAATAGTTAGAAAAGTAGCATATAGATTGGCTTTACCATCATCACTTGGTGGTGTACATGATGTCTTCCATGTGTCCCTTTAAGAAAATATGTGCTAAGTCCTTCACATGTCCTAAAACGGGAAGTTGTAGAGCTTAAAGAGAACATGACTTATGAAGAAAAATCTATTTAGATTTTGGACAGAATGGAAAAAGAGCTAAGAAACAGAAAGATATCCTTAGTCAAAGTCCTTTGGAAGAGCCATTCAGTGCCCTTTTACCACTCCATGGGGGTTTGACTACTCACAAGAGTTGCAAACATGGCCAAGCACTCTCTGGGATCCTTGATCCTGGGACTTGGAGGATGAGATGAGAACGAAGTATCCAAACCTATTTGGTAAGTAAAATTTTCAGGTTGAAATTTTTATAAGGATAGGAAAGTTGTGATGCCAAGAATTCTCACATACTCATTGACCAATGCATTGCATGACTTTATGATGATATGCATAAGATTTATATGCTCATTATTTATTTAAAGTGCATCATCATATTGATGGTATGCATTAAATACTGTATTATGTATAATGTATTGTAATATGACAAGTTTCTCGATGGAAGATCCGGTAAGTGTAATAATGGAAAGGAAGTTGTAATAATGATGCTTAGGGATTACAATGGATTCAGTGGATAAAGGAGCCCAATTATACCAACAAGGTAAAAAATTAAGGGGAAACGGTTACTTTTGGCCTAAACGAAGAGTTTTGATATGAGTTTTGTTAATGAAAAGGATCCATTAATGATGTATGATCTCTTATGATAATGATGTATAGCTATGAAAACAATAATGAATCAAGGATGTGAATTTCAACAATAATGAATCAAGGATGTGAATTTCACGCAAGTTTCTTAGTTAGAATACTCTAGAAACCCTAAATGACAACTTTTTTGGCATTTGGATTCTAAGTCATGATTAGGGTAGTTGTTGGCTTGTAAGGGCTTGAGAATTCATTATTCCATGTTTGATAATTTATAGAAGAGTTCTAGAGGAAGAGATAAAGTTTGAATAACAAACGGTTAAGAATTCACAGATGAAGTTTGTAGTGTACTAAAATTTTGGTGTGAACAAATGCACCAAATTTCAGAAACAAAATGAATTAGCCATGGCCTAATTGTTTAACACCTCATTAAGAGGGTGAGTATGCTAAAATAAGGACACTAAGCATGCTAGGGTGAAGCCACTTCGTGGTGAAGTAATTTAAGGTGTATCCTTGGTTGTTTAAAAAGTTTATAAGCAACTAGGTGTCATTTTTAGACCTAAAAACCCTAAGTCTAACACTCCAAGTGTTGAATTTCATCTCCCATATATATTTTGATAAAAAGAAAAAAGAAAACTCCTTGGTGGTTTGTCAAGTTTTGGGTGCCAAATTACAAGAAAAACCTAACTAGGTCAAGGTAAGGGGGCTGTTCCAGTTTATAGGATGTTTGGTGTTAGTTCAAGGGGTTTTCTTTTGAGTTTTCATAAGACATTTGAACCTAATGATCTCTAATATGTTAAAAAATTCCCACAAAAGGGTTTAAATAATTTCAATTAGGAAGTGGTAGTTTCAAGTTTTTTTTAGTGGCTGTCTAGAATCAGGTAAAATTTTCAAAGTGCTTAAGGTTTTGCCTTTGTTTTTAAGGCTAGAAGTCTCTTTTGTAGCTAAAATTTTGAGCATATGTTCATTTATACGATATTTATATGCCCCTAAAATAGTTTTAGCAACATCAATTTGGTTTGGGAGTTATGGTCTTAAAACTAAACTTGGTTTGTGAGATGTTTTGGTTAGTGATGGTTTTGATATTTTGGGAATTTAAAACCTATTCATAACTTGGAAACTAGTGAGTTAAGGTCTAATTAAGCTTTGGGATGTATTAAAATGCAGGGGAAACTAGTAAAATTTTTAGGATAAACTTTGAATCATTTTGAACCAAAACAAGTCCAAATGGAGGTTGAATTGGTCGCCTCTGGCTAGCTAGCTGCACCAGGCCAATAGCCTGCACGCAAGACCTACACAAAGGGCCTACACGCAGCCTGTGTGGGTAGCCTATGTGTGTGGGCAAGGCTACCTAGACCAACCCTCGACCAGTCCTCAGCCAGACTAGGCCAAATGGCCTAATCAAGAGTTTTTGAGTCCCTAGAGTCCTTTTTTATTATTTCAAACCATGAGTTCAATTGAAGTTTAATTTTGACATATTTCTAATTTAAGAGGTTAAAATGAAGCTAATTATAAGGATTAGACTTATAATAAATATTTAAAATTGGAAAATGAGCTCCTTAATTTTTTATTATTAGTTTTGTCGGATTTGCGATAATGTAAATAGAAATTTTCAATCTTTTAGACGTGTGAACTACTGGACTCCATGAGAACTTTAGTGATAGTCTCATTGAGTAAAGTAAGTAGAATTTAATGTTGTAAATTTATATGTGAAAGTTATATGCATTGCACTACATGTTGTGATTTCAAATATATGTCAACATGTAAAGAATTATAAAAAATGTAAAAGAGAATATATTGGTGTGCTGTGATAGGACTCTAAGCATCTGGGACACAATGATATGGAACTTTTAAGAGTCAAGGGCACAATCATCAGGCATCTAACATGCCAAGTGAAACTTAAGTGATAGGAACACAATGTTAGGCGTCTGGGATGCCACCTGAGATGTTAAGCGTCTAGGACACAAATGATTTAAGCATTTGGGATGCAATACTTTCCCTCCAGGAAACACTAAATAGTGCATACACTATGTCAAGAGTTTGAAAGATATAGTGAAAAGTAAATGAAATTAAAGGATGATAAAGTGAAAATTTAAAGAGTAAATATATATTAATTGAGCTCATTCATTCAAATGCTACTCATGCTTGCATAATTCTACTTACTAGGCATTAGCTCACTCATTTTTATGGTGCTGTAGAAGAGGGCACGTCCCAGCACTAGCTAAGGACTAGATGGTTGGCTAGCATACTCCTGATGCTTGAGGCTAATGTATGTGGATTAGTTGACCTGTTATTTTGTGGTCTTATTGTATATGCGTTTTGGTGAGCTGAAAGGATTGTATATGATACACAACTGAGCCTATTTTTTAGAGATGTATTATATTGTATATATTTGGCTAGGCATTTGGGGTGTATTACATATGTTTTGATATCATCATTAGTTAAAACTTTTTAAAAGTTCAAATTTGCCCATATTTTTATACTCCTTTTGAATGACATATTAGGGTTATTTTAAGTAAAAAGGTAAGATATAATACTGCATAATGTAACTAGATAGGTCTTCTAGGATTATGTTAGGTGGGTGTTACAATAGTGCCTCTGTATCTAGCAGAGTATGAATCTTTGCCTAGTTAGCCTCAATACTCAATGGCTAACCATAAAACATAGGAGCTTTCCTAGTGCAACACCAAATGCAAACTTCAGTGTCTAAAACATCTCATCTAGATGAGCAACATGTAAGCTCGCCTTCATGCTCTTCACTATCATATCATTGACATACAACTTTATGGTCTTCCCAATCTATATAGCAAACATTTTGTTTACCAAAAGGTAGTATGTTGCATTTGCATTCTTTACTCCAAAAGGCATGATGAGATAATAGTGCAACCCCCTGTTTGTGATGAACAATGTGTGCTCCTAGTCTAGAGGTGCATGGGGATCTGGTTTTACCCAGAGTTAATGTCGACCAAATAATCTATCCACGAGGGTGGAAACCTGTCCTTTGGACATGCCTTATTAGAACATTGGAGTCGATACAAGGTCTCCACTTCCCATCAGGTTGCAAATGAGTATTAGGTTTGCAATTCAATTAGGGTAGCAAGACTCCTTGATGAACCCTATTCTTCTCTAGCTTGTTGACCCCTTCATGGAGCTCCTCATATCTTTTCACATCCATTCGTTGTCTCATCTGTCTTATAGGGTGATAGCTTAAGTCAATGCTAAGACAATGGTAGATGGCTTCTTGATCGATTCCTACCATGTCCTCATGAGTCCAAGCCAAGACATCAAGATTGTTGCTTAAAAACTTCGTGAGCTCGTTCAATTACTTCTTTGTTGAGCTAGACCCTATTTTGTAGTCATAGTCAAGTATAATGACGAGTAAGGATAGTTCTTGTAGAGGATTGGGTCTAATTAATTAGTTAGTGGCACAAAAAAATCTAAGACACTCTAACGTAAAACAAAAACAGGGGTTTTGATTTTAATTAAATAACTAAACTAAAGAAATCATGAAAATATAAAATACCATAAAACAACGATAATAAAATTAGTTAAGAAATCATTTGCCATCACTAAACAATAACCCTAACATTAATTATAGAATTATTCCTAATTCTCTATTGAAACTACCAACCGTAGATAACAACAAGCTTTGCTATCCTGATCTTTCTTTGCTGTGTAGATTTAATAACGCAAGTGCTCTATTAAACTGCTTTTCCATTAAACAACCTATAATAAGCTCTCTTGATTTAATCTAGTCAAAAGCATTAAGTTGAGAAAGATAGGCTGATTAAGACAATAATCACACAAACTAGGATTATTTAACCCAAGTTATGTTCCACATGCAATAATACAAAAACTTAACCATAATCAACGATCACAATTTGCTACTAATGATTAAAATAACAAGGCAATTATCGATCAAGCATTTCAATCTAGTAATAGAAAAAATTCAAGGCCTGCTTAGTTGCGCACCTAAACAAAACAAAAAAATAATCAAGTACAATAACTGTATAAAAATATAAACAATCTTAATTAGAAAATTAAAAAAAAAAAGCTCTAAAAATTAATCATATAATTATGTCTAGGGTTTTAAATCATTTCCAACAAAACAAAAGTAAACTAACATAATTAAAAAGAAAAGAAAAAAAGAGGAAGGAAAAGAACGAGTTTTGTGTTGAAAATCTTTCTATGCAAATGGTTCTCCTTGAGCCTCTAATGGAGCTCTCCACTTTTTCTTTTTCTTCTTCTTCTTCTTCTTAATCTTCATCTCCTAAGATAAAGAAAACAAATAAAAAGCTCTTTATTTGTATCCTAAGTTGATGTACTTATAGGTTTCTAAATTAAGATTGAAATAGGAAAGTTCAAAGCTCTTTAAACCACAAAATTTGATAATAGCATATCGAAGCACCTTGGTGCTACTTTTTTGGAGCCGCAGTGCCCACGCTACACTAGGGTGGTGCTATGTTGTTACTTTTATGGTGCCATGGCTCCCTGGCCTCAAGTCCTAAGCTTGAAATTCCTCTATTCTAGTGCTATGGCACCAATTTTCATGGCCGCGATGCCCAATATTCCTCCAAATATAAAAATGCGATCTTGAAGCTTCCAAATCCTCCTTTTTCACTTGCTTTTGGTTCCAATGCCACAAAATACCTACAAAATAAAAGACATAATAAATACACTAAAAAACTCAAAAACTAACAAAATTAAGTTAAGAAGAATTACATAAAATTATGCAAAATTATGCACTTTTCAAATTCCCCCACACTTATGTTTTGCTACTTTTTGTTGTAAACCTAAACATAAACAAGAAGAAAAAGAAGCACTAACTTTCCAACATTAAGTTTTAGAGAACAAGAAAGGGTCACAACTTCAATATCGAACAACAATTGAATCAAATCAATAGTTATTCTCAATCTATTACATTTTATAATAATTATACTCAAGCGTGTATGAAATAACCATTGTTACCAAGAATGAAGCTATGCATGCTTCAAAAACATTAAGCCCTCATAGTCCTCATAAAAATGAATACCCAATCTTAGTTGAAAGGATCAAATGTCATAAGCCCTCCCCTTGGTATAAATCTCCATTATGCTGAAGGCACAACTAGAAATCAAAAGTTCATTGACATGGGTTGTGGGTTGTAAAAGGGCAAAGGGGTAATGGCTAAAAGAAAGAAAAATATGGATATTACAAAGGTCCTAAAGACTTTATAGAGTTATAGACATTGTATGATATCTTAATGAACACCACTCAAAACCTCATAAAACTTTTATATAGGCCAGATATCATTGTGTTGGTCCTTTCATCATTCTAACTAGTCTTTAAAACCTAAAATAAAAATAGGAAAGCTCAAGACATTTCATTGAATTTTTTTTCCTTTCTTTCGATTTTTTTCTTTCCCTTTCTTCTATCTTTTTGTGTATTTTTTTTTTGTTTTTTCTTTTTTTTTGAGCTACCCTTATAACAATTCTCTTTTACTTCTTCTTCATTCGATCTCTCCCCCACATGTATCTCCTCTCCCAAATTGAATTCCCCAATAAATTTCCTTTGTGCATGAAAATAAGAATCTAAAGGTCTAATTCATATATAGAACAAGGTTAAAGATAAAATTATGATCGGGCTAGGAAAGAAGAAATTATTAGCCAAAGAAAAAAGTCTACATGAAAGGCTCAACTTAGCTTACTACGAGGATGTCGTCTTCGGTATATCAATTGAGGCTCTAGCTTATTTGTCCTTGGTGCTAGGAAACCTAGTGCTTTAATCCTTTTCCAAGTGATACTGAATCAGCCATTCACCTAGAAAGACCTCTAAAAGAGTTCTAACATTAAATCCTTGCATGTCAAAATTTAAAGTGGAAGTTAAAATGACCGAAGAAGAAAGTATTTACTCTAACATACAAGTTAGTTTATCGAATAACATAGATTTGTGCTTAAAGTGTGAGTATAATCATCATAAACACATATTAACAAAAGAATAATATCATGATTCAACACAACACTCATAATTAATCAAGACCGTTAAAATTAAAGGTCAGTTCTCATCAAATTAGTCGAAAGGCATCCTAAAACTAAAAAGTGACACAAAAACCTAAACTTAAACAAAATTAAAAATAAATTTTTTTAAAATTTTTGATTTTTTACGTTTCTGTTTTTTTATTTATTTTTGAGGAGAACACCTCAAAAATAAAAAAATAAAAAAAACCTAAATCCTTTCCCCACACTCAATTTACATTATCCTCAATGTAACATTTGGGTTGTTGTCTTGACTTATGTCATTTGATGTACTAAAGGGTGACGTCCTGATTTTATCATAATACACATGTCAGTACATTGAAGACATGACTCTTGATAGCGTAGACTTATTATTCATGAATATGGAATCTATAGCACCATTGGTGGAGTCAATGATATCCCCTTGTATGCATTAATTTATAATTAGAAAATTGGAGTGCTCAACCATTTGGACACATATGTGTAATTAAATATTTTTATACTGTCTTGGGATAGTAAGTTTTTCAATGGTGAGATAATGGAACATAAGATAAAAGTAATCAAAAAAGTAGGAAAGAATTTATCCTTAAGCTGATCATAGATACCCTATGGGGATACAATTCATCATGCTATATCATGGGCACTTAGCTAAATTGGGCTTTGTAATTTTCTATAGTTCAAGAGTGCAGCTCTAAGCTTTAGTGGAGGAGCATTAAAGTTGATAATTATAAAATATATATCTGGGATATTATATTTTATAATTATCAGAACTTGAACTATATAGGTCCATCAGGTTCCCTTTTCTAGCTCATAATTAATCCTTTAGTGATATAGCATGCTTTTCAAATAAATTGGTAACTTATATGATTAGATACTTTATGTTTGTTTATCGGTTGAATTAATTTTGTATAATTAATTCAAGATAAACTTGTTGAATTATCAAAAATATTTATTTTCTTGGAGATTATCTAGATATGACTGTTTTAATAAAATAACTTCTTTTTTGGGTTATTTAAATTAAAACCAAGGCTCTATCTCCAAAATCTCAGGTAGGAAATAAAACATTCTCAAGGATCATATTATTGCTAGTTCGACAAACTAATTAGTTAGTTCGGCCCACCAATGGAGCAAGTTTGGTAGGCCAACCCGTTAGTTCGACCTATCGATCTAACAATAATTTGATCACATATTTTAGATGCAATTTTATCAAATATAGATCTAGATTCAAATTTTTTAGGCCTTATCTGATATTGACCAACCTTGGGGATGACCTCTGTAAATAGGGAGTGAGTTTTCTGAGTTATTTAGATCAGTTGAGAAGTTAAGTGTGAGTACTTTTGTGTTAGATACTTTAAAACTCCTTGAGAGCTTTTGTTCACAATCATGAACTTTTGCTTTAGATCTTCTTAATTGGTTGGAAGCAGAATCATTGCAGGACGAGCTGTACGACTTTACTAGCTTACAAACCTTACCCTCTTAACCCTCGATCTTGAACCCGTCCAGTTGTTCCATATAAATAGACTCATTAAGATAACCATTTAAAAAAGCTGTCTTGACATCCATCTGCCAAATCTTGTAATTGAGAGAAATAGCTATGGACAAGAGAATCCAGATGGAATTAAGCATTGCTATAGGCAAAAAGGTTTTCTCATAATCGATTCCTTCCTTGTGTGTGTATCCCTTAACTACCAATCATGCCTTAAAGGTTTCGACCTTTCCATCCACTCCTCTTTTCCTCTAATAGATCCACTTACACCCTATGGGTTTTACCCTTTCGAGAAGATCCACAAGTTCCTAGACCGATTAGTCTCCATAGACTTCATCTCTGTATTCATGGCCTCTGTCTAGAGTTTCAAATCAGCATCCTCCATAGCCTCTACGTAAGTATAAAGATCCCTATCATGTTCATCCAATTCAGTCAAAAAGGCCTCACCATTGAACATATACCTCTCAGGTTTACGCTCGATCCACCCACAACGCCAAAGGCCCTTAGGTTGTTCCTTAGGTTCGTTTGGATTTTCTACATCGATTGGAGTGGTTTCTACTAGAACCCCCAAAGTGATTGAATCTCTCCTTAACTGCTGAAGCACCACTTTACTTAAAGGCTTAAAGTTGTCCATGTAACTCTTCTCAAGGAAAGTTGCATTAGTTGAAACCACGACTTTATTTTCCTTTGGGTTATAAAAATAACCCCCTTTAGTCCCTTTTGGATATCCTACAAACACGCAAACTTCTGAACATGCTTTTAACTTATTCACATCCTTAAACAAGACATGAGCGGACATCCTGATATGCGAATATGGTTTAAGGATGTCTTCTTACCTATTGATAACTCGTGAGGAGTTTTAGGGACTGATTTTGAAGGCACATTGTTCAAAAGATAACATACGGTTTGTAGTGCATATATCCAAAAAGAAAAAGGCAATGATGAATAACTTATCATGGACTTGACAATGTCCAATAAAGTCCTATTTCTTGGTGTAGTCAAATGGGACAAAATCCCAATCTCTAATAATTGTCCTAATACTCATCAAAAAGGTATTCTTCACCTCGATCAGACTGAAGTGCCTTTATGGGTCTACCTAATTATTTTTCCACTTCAGCCCAAAACTCTCTAAACTTGCCATAAGTTTTGCGTTTGTGGTGAATTAGGTACACATACCCACACCTTGAGTAATCGTAAATAAAAATGATGAAGTACTCAAACCTTTCTCATGCCCGAATGTTCATCGGTCTGCAAACCTCACTATGCATAAGTTCTAGAACCCCTTTAGCCCTATTGCCCTTAGACCTGAATGGTCTTTTGGTCATTTTACTCTCCAAACAAGATTCACATTGTGATATAGATTCCACCTTTAAGTGACTTAAATGTCTATCCTTTACCAACCTTTGAATCCTATTTAGGTTAATATGACCAAGGTACAAATGCCAAAGATAAGTCTTATTAGAGTGAGAAGTTTTAAGTCTTTTAGAGTTATTATCATGTATCTTAGCATTAAACAGTAAGTTCATCTTAGGTTTGATAATATAGATTATTTTGCATCCATCTAATACAAATAAAAGATTTATTTTTATGAATTACCACTTTATTATTAAAAGAAACCAAATAGGAGTCTTTAAATAAACAATATACAAAAATTAAATTCCTCTTAAATTTAGGAACATAAAAACAATCTTGCAAAATTAAAATCCTATAAGTATCAAAATATAGATGTACATCCCCCACTGCTTTAGCTAAGATCAAGGATCCATTGCCCATCCAAAGCATGAAGTCTTCATGGAGCAGACTTCTTGTTTCTTTGGACCCCTACAGAGAAATACAAACATGATTAGTTGCATCGAAATCTGTTGCCCAATTGTCACTTGATTACTTAACTAAATAAGTTTCTAAATACAGAAGGTCACACCTACCTCCTTTAGAAAAGAAATCCTTGCAATGCTTCTTGATGTGCCCAACCTTCCCACAGAAGAAGCACTTGAGCTTCTTTGGGTTCTTCTTCTTTTTCTTCTTGCTCTTGTTGTGAACAAAAATAGATGACTTCCCATTCTAAGCCCGTTGCTTCTTTCCATTCCCAGGGTTAGGATGGCAACCAAAAGTAGCTACCAAATTGGCCATGCCACTAGTAGGAGACTCCTTGATCAACTATTGGAACACCTGTAATTGTTTCATTAACTCCATTAAGGTCATATTTTTCCTACTGCTTAAACTAAAAGTAGCTCTAAACAGAATAAATTCCTTTGATAGCATCTCAAATACCCTAGTGAGTTAAGCATCAATGTTAGCTCCATTGGTTTACGCCTCAGTGATGTAACCCATGACTAATATCATGTGCTCCTTTATAGATTTCTCTAGTCTTTGCTTATAGTTTAAGTGTTTTCGAAGGCCCCCTTGCTGCTTTGCTAAGGCTTGGCCTCCAAACATGTCTTCTAGATAATCTAAGATCTGCTTAATAGTCTCATAATCCTCATGTTGAGCTTGCAGCATGTCATTCATGTTGGCCATCACATAGCAGCGAGCCTAATCATTTGCATCTTTCCAATGATCATATTCTTAGAATTGATCGTTGGTGGAATCTCCCGTAGCTCGAGAGGACAAGGTGTCATAGTACAATTTTAGTTTCTCAAAGGATAGGATGATATCCAAGTTCTATTTCAGAATCATTATAATTCTCTCTAGTTAATTAGTTTTTGTCAAGTTTCAAAGATAAAGCATTTTTAGACATTTTTAATGTACAATAAAGAATCATATACTAAACATGAGCAAACACAGCATAATAATTTAGTAAGATAACACAATCATCTAAAACATACAAATGTGTTTATGTGTCAAAACCTTGAAAATATCACAACCTTACATTGATAATTCCCAACTCAAACTTCAACAAGCTTTCTAGGGAGTCATGCCAAACTCAATTAGAAACATAGATCCCCTCTTGATTAATATATGTTGTCTAAGACCCATATGATCTAGCATATATTATTAATCGTTTCTTTGGCCATTAATTTTATTAACTGAGCTCCTAGGGGAGGTTAATAATACAATTAACATGAGTATACAACCATCGTTTCAATATTTCATCCATGATTTATAATCACCACCTAGGGGAGTGCAATCGTAAATCATGCTAAAATACCTTATCCACTTGAAGATCCAACCCAATACATGATACATGATGAAGTTCCTTCCTAGGGGTTGGAACCACCATATTCTTATGGACCAATGTTGGAGGTCTTAGGTCCTCTCTTCGAAAACTTTCACCAACTCAATCTTTTGAAGTTAAGGTTTTATTTTTAAAACATGCATGAACAATTTTTAATTGAGCAGCAATCCCTATTCTATATGACATTTTATCAACATACATGGCAAATCATATTATAAGGTAGACAAGCAAAGCTACAAGCAAAATAATAATAAATAACCATAATATTATGGTTCAACCCTAGAGAATAAAAGACAAAGATTACAAGAGAAGATCGACAATATTATTGATTCTTCATCCTTGACTCCTTAAGTTGTATCCTTCTTCATGTAATGCCTATCTTCAAGTCTTCAATCTCTATAAATCAAATACTCCATCTTTTCGGTCATATCTCAATTTTAATGTTTCTCATAATTATGCCAAAAAATAAAATTAAAACTGTTTGAAAACTACACCTTTTCTGGAAGAATTTTTAGTTCTTTGCCGACAAGTCAATATATGTGATCGGCCTACCGGTCATGACCCATCGGCCTACCGGTCATTAAAGTTTGGCTTGCTGTCAAAGCCACTAGATTTTTGCCTTGTTGACAACCTACTGAATGTCATGTCCAGCCTGCCAATCCTACAAACATCGGTCTATCGAATTGGAGGGTTCGGCATGCCGACCAAGTAGAGATCACTCTTTTTAGAAAATTTAGTTTCTAATGCAATTTATCAATTTTATTTTCAATAATTCAAAAACATAAAATTAGAGAATCAGGAAATACTTGGGAATGCCATCATCAAACTTCTAGATCCACCTTCTAATTCCCTTTTCTCCAAAAGATTATTTAATTACAAAACTCTTATAAATTTAAAATTAAATAATAATTCTTAGACGGAGATGATAGTCCGCCATCTGATTATGTGAAAAACCTAGATATATATGCTAACCTCTAAGGAGCCCTAACCATTATATATTAATTAAGTAATTAATAATTAAACAATAATTTAATCAACCATGATTCATTAATAAACATTCATCATATAATCTATGACAACATAAAAATATATAAAAACCCTAGAGTGTTAACTCTCTAAAAATTAAATTCAAGCATAGGAGAGATCAAGATCATATAATTTATACATATATCATGGTCACAAACTTGCAAATTTATGTAAAAAGCATGGCTCTGATACCAATTGTTAGAAAAATAGTACGTAGCAGAATTGTAAAATTTTTAATATTAGAGTATTTTCTAAAACATAAGTTTGACATGCTATATGCATAAATTAACTAGATCTTACTAACCTTCGTATGCTAAAAAGCTCCTGCAATAAGTGAAAAGAAGTAACGTTCTAGAAGGACCTCAACCAACTGTCTTCTTTACTATTCTCTATCCACGATCAGAGTGAGTGTGGGCTCACGTCGTTTAGCTTTTCCACCATGTGATTCTCCTTCCAACTAATTGAAAGAACCCAAAACTATTGTTCGTGATTTGTGAATAATAACTGTCAAGGAGTTTCTAGAGTTTTGCCGACAGAGTCTTGCTCTGAATCTCTCAACTGATCTAATTAACTTATGAGACTCTCTCCCCTTTTATAGAGGTTGGCCCCAGGAGTAAATCCTTAACAAATAAGGCCTAGAAAATTCAAATCAGAATTGAATTAGAATCAATATCTGATAAAATCAGCATGAAAACACGTGATCCTTTAATTGTCTAGTCGATAGACCGAACTAGCAAATCGGCCTGTCAAACCTCCTCAATCGGCAAACCGAACATAAAGATTGGCCTATCGAACTTTCGATAAAAGATCCCTATGAATCTTTATTTTCCACACAAGATTCTTTGAGATAAAGTCTCAATTTTAATTTAAATAACCCAACAGAGAAGTTATTTAGATTAAAATAGTCATATTTTGATAATCTCTCAGAAAATAAATATTTCTAATAATTCAACAAGTTTAACTTGAATTAATTCAAAATTAATCTAACTGATAAACAAACATGAATTATCCGATCCTGGAAATTCAACAAGTTTATCTTGAATTAATTTTATCACAAAATTAATTCAACTGATAAACAAACATGAATTATCTAATTTTACCAAATTTTCAACCTATCTGACAATATGACATAAGTCACCAATTATTGGGAAAACATGCTGTATCGTTACAGGATTTTTGTGAGCTAGCAAAGAGGACCAAATGGACCTATATAGTTCAAGCTCCTGATAATTATGAAACCTAATATCCCAAATATACATTACATAATTATCAACTCCAACGTTACTTCACTAAAAGCTTGGAGCTATACTCTCGAACTATATAGAAATTATGAAGCCCATGTAGCTAAGTCTCCATGACATATCGTAATGTATCGTATCTCTATAGAATTATCCATAATCAGTGTAGGGACAAGTTATGTCTTACCTTCCCAATTATTTTTATCTTATGTTCCATTATCTCACCATTTAAAAACTTACCATACAAAGACAATATACCATTCGGTTATACCTATGTATCCAAATGGTTGGGCGCTTTAGTTTTCCAATCACAAGATAACATATATAAAAGGATATCTCTACTCCTAAAGAGGATCTATAGATTCTATATTTATGAATAATAGGTCTACGCTATCAAGAGTGATGCCTCCAACGTACCGGCATACGTACCATTATTAAAAATGTGGATGTCACCCTTTGGTACATCAAAAGACACAAGTCAAGACAACAGACCCACTATTCATCTCAGGATTAAGATATAATACAAATGATTATCTAAAGTGAATCGATTTTTCAAGATAGAATTATTAATCCAAATCAATTCTCTTTATGTCCCAATCCAACACATTACCACCTATGACAATGTGGCAATGTTTCTATTCACGGAGTCCACCTCTGATGGCTAAGACAAACCATCTCCCAATAGGGAGATAGACAACATAACAATCTTTACATGAATAAATTGCTCAACTTTATTCCCTCAATTGCAGCTCTTATAATTTAGACTGTCACCTTAAGAATCGTGTCTTCTGCATAATCTATCCATCATATGCCCAATTCTTAAAGGTTTAGACCGGCAGTCTTAGACTATTGCTTGCTTAACATAATTTAACAAATATGAATGTAAAGAGGACAAGATTTGGTATATAAATAATGAATGAATTCTTTATTGATGTTACTGCGGTTCTCAGTGTGCTCGCCTTTTGGAGTGTTCATGTCAAACATTCATATTGACCATAAGTCACTAGCAATACTATTAGCAATATATAAACATCTCATACTATCATTAAACATCACTTTATCATGTAATAATATCAAGAAGCGCAAAATTACAATTTATGAACCTAGGGCATAATTCCCAAAAGTAGGCAGAATGACCTTTATTCACTTAAAAATTCATAATAATTTCATCTTAACTTAAAATTAGTCAAAGCCAGTGGCATTAGAAACTAGACTCAAGAACAAAGAATTTGATATATTACACGCATATTTTGACAATAATTTTCATGAAGAAAAAGTCCTTGAAATTCAATATAAATTTCAGG
The DNA here is from genome assembly GCA_946598075.1 of Artocarpus hirsutus. Lineage (NCBI taxonomy): Eukaryota > Viridiplantae > Streptophyta > Magnoliopsida > Rosales > Moraceae > Artocarpus > Artocarpus hirsutus. Next base: position 21,772 of record CAMOHE010046754.1, on the reverse strand, counting down.
TCTATTTAAAATTGTACAGCTTTTAAGGTCAATTTCAAAAAATCATAACTATTTAAAGAAAACTCCTTCTGATTCAAGTGATTCAAAAGCCAATTGAAGGCTTAAGATGTCTAGTATTTGGGAAAAATATAAGAAAAATAGTGCTAATACAGAATTAAAAATTACTGAAATTCGACGCTGTCAGGTGTTAGTATGAAAAGTAGACTTAAGGCATCAAAAATTCAATAATTAAAAATAAAATTACTTTAACCCTAAAATTTACAAGACAACCTAATAACATATATATACAGTACCACAAAAAGTCTCATTAGCAAATAAATTTATTTAGCCATCCAAATAGATCACATAAACAAGAAGTACTAAATTTATTGAATAAACAGCTATAAAAACCTATCATAAACAAAATTCAAGAACTCATAAAATATTCATTAAATAACCATAAAATTTTCAGATCATAACTTAATATATGAATGAATATCTCCATAAAATTTTATTCAAATCAAAGGTCGTCTGCCCCTTAAACATGGACTATACTTTTGCATAAAATACCAATTTGCAACAGTTTGGTCATGAGTGGCAGAGACAAAAAATTTAATATCTCAGCATAAAATATTCCAAATATAGTGAAACTTTGAGAAATATCACATAACACATACATAAACATCATACTAAAATTTTAGAGCAAACGAAAATTCATAGACAAAGTTATAAGGGTCGGATTACAAAGGAAACAAAATTTCAGCAATAGTCTAGAATGAGTTTCTTACCTCCAAAACGATTCTTCTTAATTCTCTTGAATTATCTAATTGAAAACCCAATATTTCACTCAATTGTTTGCAGAAAAATAAGGGAGAGAAGGGAAGAAAATGTGGAGAAGAAAGAGAGAGTGTCTAAGAAAATTTTAGAGATAGAGAATTTTTTTTGTCTAGAAATTTAGAGAATAAAGACTTTAGTGGCTTAGAGGTATATTTATATGTTTATGAGGGAGAAAGGATTAGATAAGTGTAGAAAACTCTAATCCTAATCAAAGTCAATTTCCCTTTTTTTTTTCTTTTTTCGTTTCATGCCAATGCCGTGACTCCTTTTTTTTTTTCTTTTCTTCACAACAATATGCCGTTTCTTACTTGACGTAAGTTATATTAATACATATAATATAATATAATATAATATAATATAAAATATATATAATATATTATAATATAATATATATAAATGTATAGTGTAATAGAATATAATATAATAATGTAATATAAATATATTATATTATAATACAATATAAAATTATTATAATACATAATTACTTGTGTACAACAATAATATTTATTTCTATAACCCGAAAATATTAATTATCACATTATTCTCTTAGACATTTAATATTATCAATTTTCGTAATGTCATTATAATAAAAATACTACATATGTAATTATCATAACATCATTAATAAAATAAAAAAATATGTAATAAAATTCATATTATCATCAAGAATATAACTGTAGGCATATATAACCCTAAAGCATTATAAAGATTATAAATTTAGAGCAAGTTGAAACCCATAAAAAAATAAATAAATACTTTAAGCCTATCATCACTTTAGACATGAACATCCTAAGCACATCGATCCCACGTGCTGTCACCTGCGACATTACTAAATAAAAAGTTAATTTACTTAACATAAATAATAATAGCACTAAAATATCACATTCTAACATTAAATTAACATAGGTGTCCATAGAAGAAAACGGCGGGCGTTACAACTCTCCCTACCTTATAAGAGTTTCGTCTTCGAAACTCAAAACAATTGTGGATACTTGGCCCTCATATCATCCTCATGTTCCTACGTAGCTTCTTCTACCTAGTGATTTCGCCACAAAACTTTGACTAAGGGAATTTCTTTATTCCTTAAGATTTTAGTTTTTCAATCTAAAATCTCAACCGGCTTCTCTTCACAACTAAGATATTCTCTTATCTCAATCACCTATGGTTTGATCACGTGCGTAGGGTCCAGGACATACTTTTTAAGCATCGAGACATGAAACACATCATGGATAGATGATATCTCTGATGGCAAACTCAACTGATAAGCCACCTTGCCTATCCGCTTCACAGTTTTACAGGGTCTGACAAACCTCGGGCTCAGCTTGCCTTTCTTCCCAAACCTCATGACTCCCTTCATTAGTGCAACTTTTAAGAACATAGAATCACCTACAGCGAATTCCAAGGGCCTTCTCCTTTTATCGACATAACTCTTTTGTCGACTTTGAGCAGTCTCGATTCTTTTACGTATAAACTTTACCATCTCTGACGACTCGTTGACAAAATCTGTCTTTTCGCTGTCATCACTTTCCATCATCTTCTTTTCTCTAGCTTTATGCCAATATATACGCGATCTACACTTTTGTCCATATAGAGGTTCATAAGGTGCCATTCCAATTGTTACCTGATAGTTGTTGTTACAAGCAAATTCTACTAATGGTAACATCTTACACCAACTTGTCTTGTAATCTAGGGTATAGGCACGGAGCATATCCTCTAAAATAAAATTTGTTCTCTCTATTTGGCCATCAGTCTGAGGGTGAAAGGTTGTGTTAAAGTGCAACTTAGTACCCATCATGGTCTGCACACTTTTCCAAAAATTGGAAGTGTACCTAACGTCACGATCAGAGATGATAGACTAAGGAATTCCATGAAGTCTCACATTTCTTTGACATAAAGTTCTACTACCTACGTCATAGAGTGATTGATTCTAATGGGAATAAGGTGTGCCGTCTTTGTCAGTTGATCAATAATTATCCAAACAGCATCAAATCCATTTGTAGTTCTAAGTAATCTTGTGACGAAATCCATTTAAACTTCTTTCTATTTCCATTTTGGTGTCTATATTGACTGTAATTAGCCGCCATACAGTTGGTGTTTAGTTTTAACTTGTTAGCATGTCAAACATTTCTTTACATACGTTGCAACATCATGCTTCACTCCAAACCACTAGAAACTGATCCTTAACATGTTGTACATCTTTGTCATACCTGATTGAATTGAATAAGTGAGTATCATGAATCTATATCATTTCCTTAAACCATTAACATTGAAAACAAGAAATTTTTAAGACACAACGTTCCATCGTTAGTAACTCAAAATTCCTCACATCTTCCTTCCTTTATTTCTTGTTTAATCATTGCTCGACTAGCGTCTTCATTTCAATTACTTTGAATCTCATCAGTTAACGTTGAGAGTTCTCCTGTCATAAGTTCTAAATCAAAAACCATAATTTCCTTCATTAGAGTGTAGGACCTCATTTGCAATGGCATCGATGCTACAATAGTCTCCCTACTTAAAGCATTAACTTATCCATCTGTCTTTCTTGGATGATACAAGATTTCACAATTAAACTCCTTTATTAGTTCTAAACATCTCTGTTGCTACAATAGTCTCCCTACTTAAACGATAAAATTTTGCTCAAATCAAAGGTCGTTTGCCTCTTAAACATAGACTATACTTTTGCATAAAATACCAATTTTCAACAATTTGGTCATGAGTGGCAGAGAAAGAAAATTTAATATCTCAGCATAGAAAATTCCAAATAAAGTGAAACTTTGAAAAATATCACATAACACATACATAAACATCATACTAAAATTTTAGAGCAAACAAAAATTCGTAGTCAAAGTTATAAGGGTCGGATTACAAAGGAAACAAAATTTTAGCAATAGTCTAGAATGAGTTTCTTACCTCCAAAACGATTCTTCTTAATTCTCTTGAATTATCGAAGTGAAAACCCAATATTTCATTCAATTGTTTGTAGAAAATTGAGGGAGAGAAGGGAAGAAAACGTGGAGAAGAAAGAGATAATGTCTAAGAAAATTTTAGAGAGAGAGAATTTTCTTTGGCTAGAAATTTAGAGAATGAATACTTTAGTGGCTTAGAGGTATATTTATAGGTTTATGAGGGAGAAGGGATTAGATAAGTGTTGAAAACCCTAATCATAATCTAATTCAATTTCCCTTTTTTTTTTCTTTTTTTGTTTCACGCCAATGCCATGACTCCTTTTATTTTTTTTGTTTTCTTCGCAGCGATATGCCATTTCTTACTTAACGTAAGTTATATTAATATATATAATATAATATAAATATATATAATATATATAAATGTATAGTATAATAGAATATAATGTAATAATGTAATATAAATATATTATATTATAATACAATATAAAATTATTATAATACATAATTACTTGTATACAACAATAATATTTATTTCTATAACCCCAAAATATTAATTATCACATTATTCTCTTAGACATTTTATATTATCAATTTTCGTAATGTCATTATAGTAAAAATACTACATATGTAATTATCATAGCATCATTAATAAAATAAAAAAATATGAAATAAAATTTATGTTATCATCAAGAATATAACTGTAGGCATTCTAACGCATTATAAAAATTATAAATTTAGAGCAAGTTGAAACCCATAAAAAAAATAAATAAATACTTTAAGCCTATCATCACTTTAGACATGAACATCCTGAGTACATCGACCCCACATGCCGTCACCTGCAACATTACTAAATAAAAAGTTAATTTACTTGACATAAATAATAATAGCACTAAAATATCACATTCTAACGTTAAATTAACATAAGTGTTCATAGAAGAAAACGGCAGGCGTTACCACTGATCATCATCCATAACCACCACAAAGTTTGAGATCACATTCATCGTTCTTGATTTTTTATTTGTCGTTCTTGACCTTTTTTTGTAATCTTTATGGGTAGCTTGATCGTCCCATCAGGGATTACACTCTCTCATGAACCTACAACGTGCTCTATAGTTGGGCATTGCCTGGTCCAACAAAATTTCCATCTTGGTCACCTAGTTAGTGTAAATGATGCAAACTGAACTCCCATTGTCCACCAAAATTTAGCATATGATATGATTACTGACCATTACCGTAACCACCAAAGCACCATTTTGTGGGAAATGTAGTCCATTCGAATATTTTTTGGTGAAAGTGATCTTTGTTCTTTCATACCCCGATGCCTTGGCCAGCCTACTAGTTAACACATCCATACATTGTTGCTTTGAAGACTCTATCACCTCGTAGGTGTAATTATTCTAGACCCCCTTCAGTCACCTCTATGATAGGTCCACCAAATATTGTATAAATCATGCCCACGAGCTTGGCAACATTGCTATCTTGATAGTCGTCGTAATGCCATTATTTGTCGCTCCTTTGATCATTTGTATGATCATTCCTTTTTTCATTTCTTCTATTGCTCTTGTTGGCTCTATACTCCTATAGCCAACATTCTCTTATCAGCCTTTTAATCTTGTCCTTGAGGTTCGTGCACTCATATTCCATGTTGCCATGGAACCTATAGTAATTTTTCTAATTCTACTTGATTATGTTTTGTCTCTATTGGGGAGGACGTTGTACATTAGTCTTGTCACTAATCCCATGATAGATATCACCAATCATAATGGTAAGACCGTGGTAAATATTATACCACTCCTAGGTCAAGATTGCCTGTCTTCTTGTCTATATGGCTTAGCATTATCTATGATAACGACATGGCTTGGTTGTGTTTGTTGTGACTCATACATGGGTAATTTGGAAGTGTTCTAGCCTTGAGGATTTCTCTTTTTCTTCTTTCTCTAACTCGACCTATGACTACCATTTGCCATACTTCATTAGTATGTTAGGCTCTTAACAACCTCCTAGTTTATGAAACCGCAATCTCTCTCTAGAAATTTACTATATTTGTTGGTGCTCTTGTGGTTGAGATCATCGCTAACGGAAAAATTTTGTCCTCATGGTTCTAAGCACACCTATGAAGGCCACGATTTCCAAGATGTTGTCCATCTAAACCACCACATGAGTAAACTTCACAAACCAATCCTTCAAGGATTCATTTAGCCCTTGAGTTAAGAAACTAAACTTCTCTTTGGTAGGAGGTAGAGCTCTCACACCAACAAACTAGTTAAGAAAAGTAATCTTTAAGTCCTCAAAACATGTGATACTACCTGGCTTGAGCAATTGAAACCATAGTCTTATTGAACTAGTGCGTGCTTAACTAAATGCTTAGCACATCAGTTCTCTAGGTACCATGATGTATTACTCATAAATCAAGATATGACCATCTGGATCGGTAAGACCTTTATATAGAGAAATTTAGGGCCGCTTGAATGTATCAGGCAATGGAATGCTCATTATCTCTAGGGTGAATGGGTGGTGATATGAGACTTCCTCACTGCAATGTACGTCAAGCTTGTTCTCTAAGTCTCCAACTCATCTTACCAAGTGCCTTATCTCACCTACGGGAAGTCTCAAGGTAGTCTAAAACTAGTGGGTCACCTATTACGCTATCTGTTATATGGATTGTTCACTGACTGGTCAACTACTGAAAGATCACTAAAGTAATGATTAGGAATGTTTCCTGAGGAAATAGCCCTCTTAGCTCATACCAAAGTAGCGCCTTCTTTGGTTTGGTGCCTCGGTAGCAATGGGTGAAGACCTAGGTCTTACCACTATTGATTTACCCCTTGGGTAAGGGCCAAAGTTGCTTACCTTCTCCTTTCTTGACTACCCATTGAGCTGGCTCACTGGTTTTGGCCTCTTATAGTTTCTTCAGTGTTAGTCTAACTAGCCTAAGGATTAAACCATGTAATTGTTTTCTGAGATATTTAACCAATAAAGTGCTTAATATTTATTTTTTATATCAAATATGTCCTCTTATGTTCATTAATGCTAACTGTATGATAAGCAAACAAAAGTCTAAGTGCATCAATCTAAACCTTTAAGATCATGTACATGATGTGTGGATTATACAGGAGACATGAATCTTAAGGTGATCATCTAAATATTTAAGGTCTGCAATCGAGAGAATAAAGTTGGACAACTTATTAATGTTAAAATTGTTATGTTGTCTACTAACGGGAGATGGCTTATCTTGGTCATCAAAGTTGGACTCTAGAGTAGAGACATTGTCATATTGTCATTAGTGACAATATATTAGATCAAGGCTAAAGATAAATTGAATTAGCCAATAATTCCATTTGAGTAAATTGAATCATTTTAGATAGTCATATGTGTTACATCTCAATCTTGAAATGAATCATTGAATCTGTATTCTTAATTTGTGTCTTTTGATATATCAATGTATGACTCTTGAATGATAAATAGTCGTTATCCATAGATATAGAATCCATAGCTCTTTTGTAGAGCCAATGATATGTTTTTTATAGGCATTATCCTACAACTGGAAATTGGAGTGCTCAGCCGTTAGGATTCATATATGTAACCAACTAGTATATTATTTGTATTGGTTATGAATAATAAGTATTCCAATAGTGAGATAATGAAAGATAAGATAAATCTAATCCATAAGGTAAAATAGAATTTATTCTTAAGCTAAAATGAATATCTTATGTGATGTTACACATTATGATATGTCACAAATGTTTAACTTATTGGAGTTTTGTAATTATATATAGTCCGAAAGTGCAGCTCTAAGCTTTTAGTGGAATAGCTTTAGAGTTGATAATTATAAAATATACATGTTGGAAATATGTTATTATATAATTATAAGTGCTTGAAATATATATATCCATCAGATCCTCTTTGATAGCTCACATATTTTTCTTTAATGATACGGCATGATTTTTTGACATATTGGTAACTTATGTTAATTCTTAAGATTAGCTTAAATTTGATTAATTGCATCTAACAATTCATGTTTGTCTATTGGTAGAGTTAATTTTGTGAATTAATCCATGAAAAACAAGTTGAATTATTTGAAATATATTTTATTTAAATATGGGATTATTTATAAACAACTGTTTTAGCCAGATAACTTCTCCATGGAGTTATTTGAATTAAAATTAATGTTCTATAATGGATACCTGTGTCAAGTAAAGTGTAATTATCCAATCAGTTTAAATTAGGTCGAACGGATAAGTCTTAATGGCTAGGAAAATGCATCACAAGGATTAGCCACGATTGGACAATCGGTCGTCCTCAGTGTATGGTAGTCAACCACCCCTGCTAGGTCAGCAATCCATTTGTCATGCATTTTTACTTCTAAAAGTGGATCCAAACTAAAATTTTAAAGCCTAATCCAATAAGAATGGGGCAAAATCTAACCACTATAAATAGGAAACATTTTCCTATGGTTTGATGCCATAAGATAAGTCACTTGAGAGATTTAGAGAGAAACTTCTAGTGAGAGCATGTCTATCACTCTAAAAGAATTGTTGTTCAACATCTAAAACAATAGTTTTTATTATTCTCTTATGATTGCGGGGAGGGTTACTAAGAGAGAATTGAACAATGTGTGCCCACTCACATTCTAGTTGTGGCAAAAAGAATAACAAAGAAGACCACTTTGTTGAGACTCTATTGGACTTGTTTTCCTTTGCATCTCTATCAAACAATTTTCTATCAAATTTAAGGTTCCAATTCAAAGAGATATGTAAGATCATTTATTAATTTGTCATATATAGCATGTCTAACTCGTTTATGGAAAAGAGTTCAGTTATTTAAAACTTTTAAAATTCACCATGTACACCTTTCCCAACTTCCAGTTCCCTCAAGGATTTGTTGCTGACCTCCTTTGTCTTAGTTACTAACATTGATCCCATAGTCTATGGGTCATCACCTATAGTTCTTTCATTTCTGCCCTTAATATCATCCAGGGCTGTTGAAATATTTTGTAGCAACTTATTCATCTACTCTACCCTTTGTTCTAGGATTTTGGTCCTTAAAGACTGTATGTATCTCTTTGGACCTCCAACACCTTCTCCAATAGATGAATTATTCCCCTAAGTGATGGAGTTGTTGTCGTCTCTAGTGCAGTTAGTACGTGTGGTCACAAGGATGATCGTGAGAGAGAATTTAGAATGAAAGGTTATTTTCAGATGAAAACTACCCTCCTGCTAACATCAATTGTTGACGATGGAGCTTTGCCAACAAAACCTCTCATAAAACACTCATAACAAACAAAATTATGTAAATTAAAAGCAAGAAAAAGAGAAAGAACCCTAAGAATTATAGTGGTTCACTAGTTTAGAGCTACGTCCACTTTGAGAGAATTTTTCACTATTTTTTCTAAGTACACACATGAGAGAAACTAGTAATTTAGTTGAGAATTAATAAAAAAGGAAAAGAAGCCACATTATAAGGTTTTCATCTCTATTTATAGCCACATTTTAAATTTAGATTAATCATAGGAAATAAAGAATAAAATCATAATTGAATCGGGATATCCTTTTCCCCAAATTATCCCAATAACTTTTCCTTATTTGGTTTTTGAATTTTTCCCAAATCTCATGCAGGACAATGTCTAGTAATTTAGTTGAGATTTAGTTTCCTTTTCCAAATTCAAATTCACACCCCATTATTGATCAATCTGGTCATCTGGTTATCTTGAATTCCTAATCCTTTAAGTTCACCTCAACCTCATGGGAGAGCTTTCTTTGGTTTATCCTTCCTAGACTTGGGCATTGTATGGAGTTCTTCTTAATCTCAACTTTGGGCCTTGGTTGTCCAGATTACCCACAAGAAGTAAACTAATAAAAATGGAAAAGAAGCAATATTATGCTATAGTTTTCACATTAATTGCATTTATGCTCAATTGCAAAGACATTACCCTTGATGAAGAACTATGGCTTGTCCAAGCTTATAGCCAATACCAAGTTGATCAAGTGCACACCAACTATTTGTCATAATGCCAAGGGCAACACAATGCTTAGCATCTCCAATCTTTCTAAAACAAACTACTTTGTATTCCAAGTGCAATGTCACTTTTTATGCCCTTCCTATATGCATATTGCATGTACAAAGATAACAACAATGTAATGATGATTTCTTAACCATTACAAAGAAAGATTCACACGTACTTTGTTTAATAACAAACTTTCAGTAATATTTTTTTATCTCCTCCAATCACTAAGAATACACAAGTACCTTTTTAGTTATGAATTTGTTTTTTTTAAGGAAAAATTAAAAAAGTACCTGTGAAGTGTGAGGGCAATGGCTGGCTAAAAATGTCAGTCTTAACAATGACAATATCCAGCTTTTTAATATGTTCCCTTTTTCCTTGCAGGGCAATTTGTATAATTTGGTCCATGAAGATAATTCAAAGATTCACCTTTTCTAGACGATATGATTTTATATGCATGGATGACGAGGAAGATTTATAATATGTATAAGAATACAAATTTATTATTGCTACTCTTCAAAAACGATTTTAGAAAACACATACAGAAAACATAATAAAGGTGTGGAATGTATATAACAAAAATTTTCAAAAAACATTTATGAAACAATGCTATATAGTATATTAATTTAATACTTAATAAATATGTATGTACAATTTATGCTTACCAGGATGAAGCGGTTAAATTAGAAATTGTCTGTAGGAATTGTTCTCTATATGAAACTACTGCCTTTCTCACCTAGTTCTTGACATCGAATGGACATTCCTATGGACGTAGATGGAATTAGGGTTTATTAAGTGATCAGTTGCTCATTTTTCTACCATTAATCTTAACGTATGAACAAAATGGGACTAGGAATGGAAGAACTATTCTTCTCTTTCTTCTCTCTCTACATGCCTATCGCCATGAGATTTGGCAAAGTTTTTGCATTCTCATCATGACTCGCATTTGTATGTATAATGAATAGAAGAGGCCTCTATCTATAGAGAATGAGAGGCCCAATTAACTATGGAAGTCTCCTTTATTTTAATTCTAATAACATACTTAATTAAAATAAAAGAGATAACTTTTCCTTTCCCTGATCTGTAGTAGGCACCAGACATAGATACTCTATCTATACATGGGGCCAATTAGGAGGAAGAATAAAAAAAATCTTCTTGCTACCTAATCTAATTTGTTTCAATAATTTGAATTTCAATTTTGAATAAATCACATACATCAAAATTAGAAACTTCTAGAAAAGAAAACTTTGTGAACAAGTCTTAGACTACATAGAAAACACTTCCCTATAGCAATAACCACACATAGTAGGAGGATCCCATTATGTCTTCCAAAATTAATTAACATTTATCTGTTATTTAATAATCTCATCATTCTATAATAATAAATTAAATTATAATCAATATATTTTGAGTGATATTTAATTTAAAATTCCATATTTCTTAATTAATTAATTAGTTAAACTAAAAATTCAACTTACTGAAACAATGTTTACAAGGATGTCAAAGGACTAATGAACTCGTAATTACATGATCCATTAAACATAGTATATTAATGAAAATCTTTAATTAATATATTACCCTTATTTAATTCTAATGTTACTCAAATAAAAACATGGAGTTTCACTCTTGAAGTTATAGATATTCATATTTCAAAGTCAACCATTTAATATAGTCATTAAATATAAGTTGTTCCTTCATAAATATTTCATAATTAGAGATAGGTAAAATCAATTAACCTCCCAAATTATTTTTATCCTTGAGTGCTATAGGTTCTATAATGAATAATAATTCATGAACTTAATCACAAATTAAATGCTCAAATTATTCAAGAATCAAATAATGCTCAAAAGCATTATTCATCTACTTATCATTAAAGAAGGAAAGAATTCCATCTTACAATATGTTAATATTCTTGGTTATCTAACTCATTATGGCTTCAAAATACAAGGATAGGATTAGATTCTTAAATTCGTACCAAGTAAATCAAAAGACATAATTCTATAAATAGGAATCTGTTAATAACTCAAGATTTAGATCATCTTATATATGATCATCAATTGATATAATTAGAGCATGCTATATTTTAACAGAAATTATTTAGCTATTCATAGCATGTCATATCTTTGTCTTATATAACCTCATTATAAACAATGCATTCATTTAACTGTTGGGTTTTGTTGGATTTTGTTATTCAAATAAGCAAGGGAAAATGAAAATTAATTCCCACAAAACCCTCTTAGGATCCATGCAATTCGATTAGATTGATAAGAAAGTCATAGAATCTTACGAAGATGACAGAAAGGGCAAGATTGCTGAAAAGAAAAAAGTGAGTTCACTCCGATGACACCTTAACTCAAGCTTTTCGTATTTGGGATCAGATTCAGATGTTGTTACTTATAGCAATGCCCTTTGTAGTATCCACATGAATAGACTCTCTCAAAAACTAAATTGGTGTGCTAGCACCATCTTTTTATGTTAAATGACTCTCTCTTATTTTAGGGTTTTTAATGTTTTTGCCTTTTAGAATAGGAGAAAGCCTTTTCTCTTCTAATTTGGCCAGAAACCCTAAAACAAATATATATATAGTGACTTTGAGAAAGAGTCAGATTTTAAGTAGGGTAAACTATAATTCAAATATGATTCATGCAATCTAGAAAATGTTAAATTTAATGAACCTAGACATACCTAGTACATTGAATCTAGACAGTATCAGGTTCATCAAACCTAGACACAATAAAACCAAAATTCATTTTTGGTCTGTTCTAAGTATACGACCATGTAGGTTCACATAACGTTAGTAGTTGGCTTGAAATAATGTTGGTAGTGGGCTTGAAATTTTGTTTCTGGCCCACAAATCATAAGCAGCCTCTAGCAAGACATTATGGTTACCCAAGTTAAGTTAATGTCATTTATCTGACATAACCTAATATACAATAAGTATTAAAGTCCTTTTGTCACTAGATACCTTGATTAAACATAAGGCATGTTTATGCCATCCTTATATTATTCAATCATATTATTGCTCAATCTTAAGTAGACTGATATTGATAACTCTTATCAATTTATTCCAATTTGGCCATACATTTTACTTCAGTCTAACTTATTAAGGGGCCCATCGATATATTTCTCATAATATATGAGTGACAAATTCCTTCTTAATCACTCACATTCCTTATATGATTCACTCTATATCCAACAACAATCCATTCCATCATCCTGTTAAAGATAATATTAGAATGTGTCAAAATATAGAACTTGTCATGTAGGAAACTATGGTGATTTTAGGTCAAAGGACTAGGATAATACTATTGTGATGGGAATCACTTATAACAATTATCCATGTAGTATTCTCATAGTCGGTCGAATCAATACATCATTTCTCACATATGTATCAATGAGTTAACTTAGTATCGCATACACATGAGTAGTAAAACATAATCATCAGTCAAACTTCATACTAGTCTTCATTCATTATTATCCCAATAATAATGACCGACTAGGGATAATTAGAATAGAATTCAATTTTCACCTAAGAGTTTTACTATCAAGTTACATACTTAATGACCTTAGGCAAAATTAACTATTAATGGAATTAGAATAAATAACAATAATGAAAATTCCTCTTTATTAATAAAATGCAAATGTAACGAAGTCAAAATGTTGTCATTACATAATTGGCCTAGGGCACGTCATTAACATTAACAGCCTACTACATTAACAGCTCAAATGAGGCCATTTAATTATTAATAGAAATGACTTACACTAATCATGCTCAAATAATGATTTTATAGTTTAATTGAAAAACTAAATTATGTAATACTGGCCATTTTAATTATTCAAAATGCATGCTCATAAATATAATGAAAGATTCACTTTATGTATTTATAAATATTTCCTTTATAAAATTTCACATACCTTAAAGGCACATATCCTAATAATTCCATGGTGGTTTGATTTTTGTAGCCGCCTTTCTTGATATAATCAAAGTGTTAGACATATTGGACTCAATTTTTGCTTTTTTTTTTTTCATGTAGAAATTTCAATCATTTAAAACTCTTATTTTTATAGTGACTTATGAATTTTCAAATTTTTTATGTTTTCAAAATATGCATTAGGAGCTTTCTCCCTCCAACATGTCTCTAAACTTCTTTTTTTAAAATAATTAGTTATTATGAATTGGCAAAAACTCTTCTAGAAACATAAAATAATCTTATAGAAATTTGAATACTTAAAAAAGTCATGTTATAGTGAGTTATGGAATTTTAAAATTGACTATGTTACTTACTCTTCTAATTTTAAAATTGACGACCAAATTCCACTCAATGGCCCGTGCAGGGCAGAGACATAATATTTTTTCTTAAAAATAAAATATTAGATAATTCCACTTCGCTGACCCATGATGGCAACTGAAGAGGGTAGGTATTTTTTTATTTAAATGAAATATAAGATAAACTAGTAGATTCTGATATGGTATGTACCAGATTCCACTCTGGTGCCTTTTGCCAATGACTAAAGGCATTTAGTACTTTTTTTTAATAAAATATATGATCATTTCATAGATTTCACTCTGACATCTATTGTATTCCATTCTAGCTCCCTGTACTAGCGACTGAGAGATGCTTGGAACTTTTTTATTGAAAGAGAAAGATAATCTAGTATATTCCTTTTCAGCATCTACCAGATTCTACTCTAACACTCACCACTAGCAACTAGAGGTGTTTGATATTTTTTAAAGAAAATAAAGTAATCTAATTGATTTTATTCCATCTACTAGATTCCACTCTGGTGCGCGCTATTGGTGACTAGTGGTAGTTTTCTTTGTTTCTAATAAATATAAAATAATCTTGCAAATTTCATTTTGGAATCTATTATATTCCACTTTCTCATGTCGCCAAAAACTTGTTTGTTGGAATTCATGAGTATACAAAATCATGGAAGTAATAAAGAACACTATAGTATAGATATCGTTCTCATAGAGATTGTGTTTAATTTTTGTTAATTACCCAAGTTGTCTTAACTCTAGGATTATTTGAATAATCGATTAAAAGAAAATAAAATGAAATGTTAAAGATAAAATTAAAGAAATGAAAATAAAATAATAAAAACAAAGTTCTAGGGATCTAATGTCACTGATTGACTTCAATTGAGATAAATTTACACTATAAATGATTAGCTTTAATTAATGGAATTTAGTCAGATGTACTAAATTACCTACTTGTTTCTTTTGATAAACTAGTAGGAATGTCTTTGATAATTAGAACCTCTATATTCCGTTGAGGAATCAATTAACGGAAACTCGTTAAGTTCAAGCATTCAAAATGATTATATTTGTATTAAGGATATATTCCTATTCCAAAATTATACATGCTATGCTATTATTGCTCAACATCAAAACTCCATTTTTCAATTTTATTTAAGTCCAACAACATCTCATAATGAATGGTCAAGTCACTAAGAACATTTAAGAACATAATTAAATAGAAAATTTCCAACCATCAACAGTAATCTAAGAGATCAAAAATAAATCAAAATCCTTTAATAGGATCCATTGGAGCCCTAGAACACAAAACTAATGTGTGAATAAAAATAAAAAGAAAAAGTGACAACTCAAATCCTTGAATTGTAATTTTATAACTCTTGAAAAATATTAATTAGGAGTAACTTAATTTGTTATTATTTAATCTACATGATGAGTATAGGAAGCAGCAAACTTAAGGAACCTTTGTATTGGTCAATACCAATGACATACTGACAAGGACATTAGGAAACCGAAACATTTAGGATGTGTTTGCAGTCAATCAAAGCATGTGAAGGAGTCTCAATACTTCTAGCAAACAACAACTTTTAAACTAGGATTCGAAGTAGTGGGTTTGAAATAGGAACTCATAGAATTGCGAGGCCTAATGAAAAATGTAATATATGAGCATTTCACAATGTAGCAGTTTCAAGTGTAGTGGAGGCTAGCTACATCGCTCACGAAGAACAAGCTCTTATGCCACCCCAAGAACATAAAAAATGTAGACTCTTTGTCGATGATAATATTGATGATAGTCATTTGCTGGCTATGGTGGGAAAGGTATGGATAGAGCGCCTTCCAATTAATACAGTCCACTTAGGAACTTTAGGCGATGAAAACTTGCATACAAATATTATTACCCCTAAAGCCAAAGTAGTACAGCTATATTTTTTGACAATGAAGGCAAAACTTATGGGCCAAGCCGCTGGAAGCTTTGTTGCTTGGCAAAAAGGTTAACAGAAGCTACTGTAACGACAAAGATGAGTCGAGCACCTAGCTGGATAAGTGATGATTTTGAGGGAAAGAAATGTCCAAAAAGGAAAGGTGCTACAAAATGTAGAGGGCCATAACCTCCTACTCAAAAACAACCTAAATTGATGATTCTCAACCCCTTACAAATGAGCCACTGCCTACATTTGTCTTCGCCTCACTTCAAGAAGAATTTAAGTCATGAGCTATAAATGCACAAGCTATCATGATGGCTGGACCAACAATTTAGTGCCTGATACCAAGAGCAATCACTAGCAATGAGATACCTATATATATGACATTTGATGATGTTTATTTTATGCTCAACTTTGACAAAATTATAGTTAATTCTATAATGGTATACCTCAGATAATAAATCAATTGTTATCTCTTTAAAATTAAGTAGAATTGTATTACTATTGAAAATAAGTTTGTGCATTGATTCTATTTCATTTTGGCAAAACAATGTGAACATGTTGACATCAATGATCGATATGGCTTCTTATCTCTAGCGGTTGTCTCAAGTGTTGCATGGGGTAGAGATAATAATGATATTAGAGAGTGCACCATAGCTCTTTTTGTCCTTTTAGAAGATGCACCGAGATGGAAAGCATTCCTCATGCCAAACAATGTTGTGGAACATTAGATGTTGGTGTTGGAAAAATAGTACGCAACAAAATTTTAAAATTTTTATAATAGAGTCTTTTTGAAAACACAAGTTTGACATGCTATATGTATAAATTAATCATATCCTACTAACCTTTGTGTGCCAAAAAGCTCCTACAATCAGTGAAGAGAAATAATGTTTTAGAAGGACCTTAACCAACTAGCCTTCTTTGGTATTCGCTATCCACAATCGGAGTGAGTGTGGGCTCACACGTATAGCTCTTCCACCAGGTGACCCTCCTTCGAACCAATTGAAAGAACTCAAAGCTAGTGTTTATGATTTGTGAACAAGAGCTCTTAGGGAGTTTCAGATTCTCACCAGTAGATTATCACTCTTAATCTCTCAATTGATAACGACAGAGAGTTGGAATTTTTTCTAGAAAAGGTTCAGTTTTTCAAATGTATTTTTAATTTTATTTTTGAGACAATTTTGAGAAACATTAAATTTTGGATATGACCAGAAATATGGAGTATTCGATCTATGTAGGATTGAAGACTTGAAGATTAGATTACATGAAGAAGGATACAGCTTGAGGATTCAAGAATGAAGAATCGATAATATGTTTCAATTATTCTCTTGTAATCTTTATTTTCTATTCTCTAGGTTGGAACCATAATATTACGGTTATTTATTATTATTTTGCTTGTAGCTTTGCTTAATTGCTTTGCGTGTCTACATTATAATATGATTTCCCATATATATTGATAACATGCCGTATAGAATAGGGAGTACCGCTCATATTAAAATTGTTCATGTATATCTTTTATAATAAAACCTTGATTTCAAAAGATTAAGTGGGAGAAGGTTTTCGAAGAGAGGACCTAAGGCCTTCATCATTGGTCCATAGGAAGAACATGATTGTCCCAACCCTAGGAAGGGATTTCTATCATGTACTAGATTAGATCTCCAAGAGGATAAGGTATTTTAGAATGATCTATGGTTGCACACCCCTAGGTGGAGATTATAAATCATGGATAAAATATTGAAACGATGGCCATACACTCATGTTAATTTTATTATTAACCTCCCCTAGGAGCTCTGTTAATAAAATTAATGGCCAAAGAAATGATTATTAATATATGTTGGATCATACGGGTCCTAGATCGCATATATTAATTAGGAAGGGATCTGTGTTCCTGATTGAATTTTTCATGACTCCCCTGGGAGCGTTGAATTTTGAGTTAGGAATTATTGTTGTAAGGTTGTGATCTTTTCAAGGTTTTAACACATAAACACATTTGTATGTTTTTACATGATTTTGCTATCTTACTAAATTATTATGATGCGTTTGCTTATGTTTGGTATTTGATTCTTTATTGTAGATTAAAAATGTCTAAAAACGCTTTATCTTTGATACTTGAGATAAACCTTTTAACCGGAGAGAATTATAATGATTGGAAATAGAACGTGGATATCGTCTTTTCCTTTGAGAAACTAAAATTTATACTGACAACCCCTTGTCCTCCCGAGCCTACAGGAGATTCCACCAATGAGTAATTCCAAGTGTACGATTGCTAGAAACATGCAAACGATCAGGTCCGCTGCTATGTTATGGCAAGCATGAATAATATGCTGCAGGCTTAATATGAAGATTATGAGACTACGAAGTAGATCTTGGATAATCTTGAAGACATGTTTGGGGACCAAGCCATGACAAAGCGGTAAGGGGCGCTTCAAAAACTCTTAAACTATAAGTAGAGGCCAAGGACCTTTGTAAATGAGCACATGATGTTCGTCATGGGTTATCTCGCTGAGGCTCAAACTAATGGAACCGACATCGATGCTGAAACTCAAGTGACTATGGTCTTTGAGACTGTGTCTAAGGAGTTTATTCCGTTTAGAGCTACTTTTAATTTGAGCAATAAATGAGAAATGACCTTAACAGAATTAATGAAATAGTTACAAGAGTTTAAACTGCTAATTAGGGAGTCTCCTACTGGTGGAGAGGCTAACATGGTAGTTGCTTCTAGTTCCAATCCTAATTTTGGGAATGGAAAGAGGCAACGGGCCAAGAATGGGAAGTCTTCTATTCCTGCTCATAACAAGAGCAAGAAGAAAAAGAAGTACCCAAAAAAACTTAAGTGCTTCTTTTGCGGGAAAGTTGGGCACATAAAGAAGAATTGCAAGGACTTCCTTTCTAAAGGAGGTAAGTGTGATCTTTTGTATTTAGAAACTTGTTTGGTTAAGGAATCTAGTGACATTCAGGTCATAGATTCTGGTGCAACTAATCATATTTGTGTTTCTCTATAGGGGTTCAATGAAACAAGAAGTTTGCTTGATGAAGACTTCACGCTTCGGATGGGTGATAGATCCTTGTTCTCAACGGAAGCAGTGGGAGACGTCCATCTTTATTTTAATAATTATAGGAATTTAATTTTACAAGATTGCTTTTATGTTCCTAAATTTTAGAGGAATTTAATTTTTGTAGCTTGTTTACTTAAAGACTCTTATTTAGTTTCTTTTAATAATAAAGTGGTGATTCGTAAAAACAAATCTTTTATCTGTTCTAGATAGATGCAAAATAATCTATATTTTATCAAACCTAAGATAGACTTATTGCTTCATGTTAAAATAAATGATAATAACTCTAGAAGGCTTAAAACTTCGCATTCTAATAAGACTTATTTTTGGCATTTGCACCTTAGTCATATTAACCTGAATAGGATTCAAAGGTTGGTAAGAGATGGACCTTTAAGTCACTTAAAGGTGGAATCTATACCTCCATGTGAATCTTGTTTGGAGTGTAAAATGACCAAAAGACCATTCGGGTCTAAGGGCAATAAGGTCGAAGGGGTTCTAGAAATTGTGCATAGTGATGTTTGTGGACCGATGAACATCCGAGCATGAGGAGGGAATGAATACTTTGTCAATTTTATTGACAATTACTCAAGGTATGAGTATATGTACCTAATGTACCACAAAAGCAAAACTTATGACAAGTTTAGGGAGTTTCAAACTGAAGTGGAAAAGCAATTGGGTAGACCCATAAACCCACTTTGATCCGATCGAGGCGGAGAATACCTTTCTAATAAGCTTTTAAGACACTTATTAGAAAATGGGATTTCATTCCATTTGACTACGCCGGGCACTCCGCAATAGAATGGCATAGCGAAGAGAAGGAATAGGACTTTATTGGACATGGTTAGGTCTATGATAAGTTATTCATCATTGCCTTTATACTTTTGGGAATATACACGACAAACCGCATGTTATCTTTTGAACAACGTGCCTTCAAAATCGGTCCCTAAAACTCCTCACGAGTTGTGGATGGCCAAGAAGACATTCTTAAACCATATTCGCATATGGGGATATCCGGTTCATGTCTTGTTTAAGGATGCAAATAAGTTGGAAGCACATTCAAAAGTTTGTGTGTTTGTAGGATATCCAAAAGGGACTAAAGGGGATTATTTCTATAACCCAAAGGAAAAAAAGTTGTGGTTTCCACTAATGCAACTTTCCTTGAGGAAAGTTGCATGGACAACTTTAAACCTTGAAGCAAAGTGGTGTTTGAAGAGTTAAGGAGTGATCCAATCACTCTGAAGGTACCAAATGAAACCGTTCTGATCAGTGTAGAAATACCAAATAAACCTGAACAACAACCTAAGGGGCTTCGGCGTAGTGGGAGGATCGGGTGTCAACCTGAGAGGTATATGCTCAATGGTGAGGCCTTCTTGGCTAAAGGCATCATCGGATAAACATGAAAGGGATTCTTATACTTATGCAGAGGCTATGGGGGATGTTAATTCGAAACTTGGGACAGAGGTTATGAACACAAAGATGAAGTGTATGGAGACAAATCAGGTTTGGGAGCTTGTGGATCTTCCCACAGGGTGTAAGTAAATCTACAAGAGGAAAAGAGGAATGAATGGAAAGGTTGAAACCTTTAAGGCTAGATTGGTAGCTAAGGGTTATACGTAAAAGGAATGAATCGATTATGAGGAAACCTTTTCGCCTGTAGCCATGCTTAAGTCCATCTGGATTCTCTTGTCCATAGCTACCGCTCTCGACTATGAGATTTGGCAGATGGATGTCAAGACTGCTTTTCTTAATGGCTATCTTGATGAGTCCATTTATATAGAACAACCAAATGGGTTCAAGGTCAAGGGTCAAGAAAGTAAGGTTTGTAAGTTGCTAAAGTCAATTTATGGACTTAAGCAGACTTTTCGTTCTTGGAATATAAGATTTGATCAGGGGATCAAGACTTATGGGTTCTCACAAAATGTGGATAAGCCATATGTTTGTAAACACATTAAGGATGGGAATGTGGTCCTTCGATTGCTCTATGTAGATGACATTCTGCTAATTGGCAATGATGTTGTGGCAATGATGTTGGGGCGTTGTCATTGGTCAATTATGGTTGACCAAGCAATTTGACATGAAGGACTTAGGTAAAGCTAATTTTATTCTCGGCATCTAGATTTTTCATGATAGGAAGAAAAAAATGATAGCTTTTCCACAAGCCAGCTACATATATAAAATTCTCAGGAGGTTTGCATTGCAGGATTCCAAGAAAGGTTGGCAACCATCTAGGTCTAGAATTTCTCTTTCTAAGAAAGACTCTCCAAAGTTTGAGGAAGAAAGAGAATACATGAAGAAGGTGCCTTATGCTTCCGCAGTGGGCAGTCTCATGTATACCATGCTTTGCACACGACCGGATGTTTGTTATGCGGTCGGGATTGTAAGTCAATTTCAAGCGAATCCAAGACTGAACCACTGGGTTGCGGTTAAGCATATTTTCAAGTACCTGAGAAGGACTCAAGAGTATAATACACAGTGGAATTTTAAAAATTTTAAATCAGAGTATTTTCCAAAACATAAGTTTGACATGCTATATGTATAAATTAACCTGATCTTACTAACCTCTTACTCGTCGAAAAGCTCCCGAAAACAGTGTAGAGAAGTAACGTTCCAGAAGAGCCTCAACCAACTGGTCTTCTTTGCTATTCTCTATCCACGATCGGAGTGAGTGAGGGCTCACACGTACAGCTCTTCCTCAAGGTGACTCTCCTTCCAATCAATTGAGAGAACCCAAAGCTAGTGTTCGTGATTTGTGAACAAGAGCTCTCAGGGAGTTTCAGATTCTCACCAGTAGAGTATCACTCTTAATCTCTCTATTG
>CAMOHE010046752.1:0-25179 GCA_946598075.1 Artocarpus hirsutus | reverse complement strand
CCCCCCCCCCCCCCCAAAAAAAAAAAAAAACAAAAGTAATAATAACAAAAAAGAGCGTAATTAAAAATTACTCTAGGTTTGGGCAAAAAGGTTTCTCATGAGAGCCATCCCTGTGACTAGGAATCCTGAAGTGTCTCAACCTTCCCTCTTGTTCCCTCATGTAACCCTCACAAAGAAAAGCCTTTGAGAATTTATCCTCCACAACCCTATTAACATCATGTACAAATACATCAGTCTGTGATCCTTCTTCTCTATTCCTCGCCATCATCCCAGCAGTATATATTGCCGTCATTCTTCCCGGAGCCTCCTCATAGTACCCGGTTGGTGCATCAACCATGATCAAGTCCCATGTGATATCATACACTTCATTAGGTAACCACTTTAGGGCTAGCTGGCACATAGAGTACCTGGGGTCCCCGACCGCAGTGCACTCCGGTCCCTTGCCCACGTCCATCAGCCCGTCCGCCTCGTTGACCTTGCTATCGTACGTCACGTGGTGCGCCTCGAGCATTGGGAACTGGTGCCTGATCTGCTCGATCCATGCCTCGTCCTCCTCCAAGAACACCGTCCGCCCGCCGTGGTTGAGGGCGGCCCACATGAGGCTGTCGTGCCCGAGCCCGAACACGAGAAAGCTGCATGGGGACCGCTTCTCGAGAATCCTTGCAGTGACCGAGATCTCCTTTAGGGTTTGTTGAGGGGCGATTGTGGAGGTTGTGTAGTGGATTAGGGTTTGGGCTAAAGAGGGTGGGATCTTGGAACATGTCGTTTGAGGGCAACTGTTGTCGTCTTCATATTTTGGTGTTGATTCCTTGATCGGTTCTAGGGTTTTTCTTGATAATGTGTTGCCATTGTTATTCTCCTTGGAATAATCTGCTGAGAAGTTTGTTCTTAACAAGAAAAGGAGGATAAAAGCTAGCAAAACTCCAAGAAGGAGAAGCTTGAGGCTGAAATATTGATGGGTTTTGGTTGATCTCATGATCACTTACTATTTTCAAAATTATTGTCCTGGAAAAACTCAAGAATGAAAATCTGGGTTTTGATCATATATATGATTTTGTTGATGAAGTGATAACATGGCTTTGGGATATATGTGTGTGAGAGAGAGAGAGATATGATGAGGTGTATATATGCTTACACATGAAGCGATATTATATATTTCAATGATCATCGGATGCTTGATGAAGACATAAGAGCTGCAAAGGTTTTGGATGAAGCAAAGGGTTGGCTGGTAGATCTGCAAGAGTTTGGTGGCGAGTAGTTAACTTTTTGGGTTCTATTTGGTTTATTCATCTTCTAATCTTTCATTTGGGTTTTCATTTGTTTGATTAAAAGGTGGTAACTTGTGTTGGACATGATGTTAATTTAGATTTAATTAAACTTTTCAAAAAAGATATTTTTATATTTTATGCTACACTTCTTTAGTGTAGATTGATTTATGCCACATCTAAAAAACTATCTATAGGGTATTTGGCAAGCATGCTTAGAACCAACTTTTTGGTTACCAAATAGTTTAAAACTCTCACACGCTACTAACAAAAAAGCAAAAAGTTTCTAAGATGTAAAGTTTTTATATGATACAGTGTTTTGAACTAAAAAGTTAGTTCTAACCATGCTTGTCAAACACTCTACTAAATGTCACAAATAAAGATGACAATTACATTAAAAAGACTAACTTTTAGTGGTAATAAAAATAAGAAATAAAAAAACTATCTTATTTTTTATAGAATGTAATTTGTTCTTTGAGGGTATATTTAGTATTATAAATTATAGTATGATAATGTGATATGACATTTTTTGCAATTATTTTTTAGTGACATAAATCAATTCAAGCTTTATTTTTGTAGCATGTGTATAAAGAGCTTTCAAAAAAAAAAAAAAAAGCCTACCAAACAGTAGTTTTACTAATTTTTGAGCCAAAACAAAACAAAAGTTATAATAATTTTGACTTTTATTTGTCATTCATACTAATTAAAAAAAGAGAGAGAGGAAAAAAAAAAGGTCTATGAATATGATGATGGCTATATGTTGTAATTTTATATATTCAGGAGAAAAAGGAAAAACTTTTCCAAGGAAAAAGGGGAAAGTGACAGACAAGCATAAGTTTGAGTTGGCCAAAGGATGTGATTTGGAAATTGTTGTTTTTTTACTTGAATGTCTTTAAAGGAAGTAATTATTTGGGATTAGCAACATCAATAATCGGGTAACAACAGAGTTTGAAGGAATATTATTGTCTGATATTCACACTAGTTTTAGAGAGATTTTTCTTATTAGTGAAAAGGCGAAACCTAAAAAATTAATATATATATATATATATATATAAAAGACATGATCTAAAAAAACATTAGCGTCTACAAAGGGCGACTATTTTCATGGTCAATTAATTAGTTATTTAGATAACTAATTAAAAATGAAAATTTTACAAAATTGTATCCTTTTTTTATTATGGTATCATTGTCGATGGTTTCTTCAAGACATTTCCAATAAAAGCAAGAAAGAAAGCCAAAGCTTTGATAGCAAGAAGAAGAAAGACTGTTGGTCTGTTCATTAATTTGAAGCTGCATGGTCAATTTGTTGCTACTTTTCCCAATCAGATGAGTCGTATTTGATTCATAACTTCAACAATGTAACAAAGTTTTGATTGATAACTTTAAGCATATTGGATGTCTCTTTTTCTTTTTTCACAAAGTTTTTCTTCTTCAACCATAATAAATAATTCACTACAATAAACGAGATTATTGATTTTATATGAGAATTTATTCCTGCACTACTTCTCACGTAAATAATTCTTTCGACAAGCCCTCCACCTCTTGGTGTATGTTCGTTTCATTAATAAATAACGAATTTATTGTTATTTGTTACTATGTCAATCTTTGTCTTGCCGATATGTTCTTTCATCTAATCAGTGAGTGACAGAGTCATTTATAATTGAGTAAAAGCACGTGCCTCAACTCAACTTTTAAAGTATTAATTTTTTTACCTGTAAATCTTAAAAATTTAATTGTACTCTTGTTTTATATAAAAAATTATAGTTGTAACAATAAGAAATTGAAACATATGTCTTATGTGGCCTATTTTCTTTGAAAAAATATAAATTTTGCCCCTACTTAATAATTAAAACATATAATTATGTCTGTATGAAAAAAAAATTATTAGTACTTTTTTATATAGTGCCCCATCGACAAAATCTTCTAGCTTCACCACTGCATCCAAACTAATTTACATCTTTTAGTTGCAACCAATATTTTACATATATGTGTAATTTACAAAATTACCTCTAATCCAATCCACACTTAACATAACCGATCCAATCCGTAAATCAATGGATTGAGTCGATTACTTAAATACATTATACTTAAGCTCAAAAGGTTAAATTCTTTGATTTTTCCCCCAAAAAATCTAGACTATAAGTTAAATCAATGATAGAGTTATTGTCTATATCATTTCACATAAACTAAAGAGGTGAAATTCCATATATATGTATATATATCAACATAAATCCAATGCATAGTGCGGACTGTTTTGGATGATGTTCTTTCTTTTCTTTCTTCTTCTTTTTTTTTTTTTTTTTTCCTTTCTTTCTTCTTGGCTCAATCTGCAAGCGATTTGCACTTGATTGGTTTTCAAAAAATTACCAACAATCCAATCCTCAACCAATTGGTTATCTGCACTTTATAGATTGGATTAGATCATTTCGGTTAGGTTTAGTTGGGTATTCTAAGTGGTTAATGGTTGCATGGAATTCCAACTATAAGTGGAAAATTATTACATGGAATGCCAACTAAGTAGATAATGGTCATATGGAACCACTACATGGAATGTCAACTAAGTACTCACTCAAAATTCTATGCCAACGACAACGCTTAAATGTATCGTTAAATAAAAAAAGTCAAGGATTTACCAAAAAAGTAAAAATAAAAAGTCAAAATATTACTCTTTTCCATCAAATTAAGGAGGATTCTGTCATTTTACGAGAGGAGATTTAATGATGTAGATCAGGTATTCAAAATTACCTAGGTATATGCTTACATTTTCTTGAAGATAAAGAGCCCACTTTATTGTTAGGATTCGGTTATATATTAGAAAAACAAATTAGATTCAAGAAAATTGTGTGATTAAATAATAAGAAAAATTAAACAAATGGCCTATTTTTGACCACTTTTTTGAATAAATGGTCAAACTTTTTAAAAATTAAGAAAATAGATAAACATTTTAAACATTAGATAACTGACCTTTTTTTTTGCAACAGTACAACATTGATAAATACCGGTACATTACATCATTGATTAATATTTGCATATCACATATTAACTATAATTTATTACTAATAAATTGGTTTATTATTGATCTACTAATGATGTACTGATTAGCATAAACTATAGTTTACTACACAATAATGTATACCAGTATATCAATAATCATGTACTGATTAGCATCAATATATTATTGAATGTCATTCATATACAAAAACGACCATTCTTTAATTTTGAAAAACTTTGAATATTTAATTAAAAAAAGGTCATTTACTCCCAAATCCCTCTATAGAAAACCCTAGCTTGGTCTAAGCATATGCTCTGCATGTGCTATTGGTCTTTGGGTACCTTGTAGCAATTACAGGACAAAATAACATCATTTGTCTCTATGCTAATTTTCATCTTTGGTGTTTGGATCCTAAAACTTTTCTTCTCTTCCTAGTATTTGAAGTTTTTTTTTTTTTTGGGAACCAATACTTTTTCTTTCTTTCTTTCTTTCTTTCTTTCTTTCTTTCTTTCTTTCTTTTGTTCTTTCTTTTTTGATGGAAATTTTGATCTCATTACATAAAGTTTGTTTGGAAACATATTCTTGAACCAAACAGTTGGCTCAAACTAATTTGTTAGTATTTTTACTCACAAAATTTGATTTGATATAGTATTTTCAATTTAAACCTTTAGCCTGCGTTCCTAAATGGGAGAATACTTCAATGATGTGTATATATATATCTCCCTAAATTGAACTCATACAACAATTTAGAAAAGTAAGATTCTAATATTGTTTTTGTTAGAAAAATTGTAATATGTCTCTCTTTAATATTTGAGATCAAATATCACATTAGAATGAGTAAAAAAAATTTGACATCAACTTGAAGTACAGCGGCACTTAAAATTGAGGCCGCAATGTTGAAAATTACAAACTCAGCATTGGGCTATGGCGCCTAGGTACTGGGTTGCCCAGGCATCGATGCTACAGTGCCCAGTTGAAAATTGCACAATATTTGGTGCAATGCATCTAGCGCTAGCATCCGACCTGATGTATGTTTAAACGACGTGTTCTTTTAGTTGTTTCAAACTGATGTGTTCATTAGTTGTATGTTTTCATACAAACCTAAACACCTATTGGCAACATACATATTTGTTGTAATAATTATGTCGATACATAAATGGATATCTTTACAAATGAAGAGGTATCTTTATGTAGAGAATTGTATAGATTAAACCGGTATGTTTATTTATAAATGGCACCTCTGCCATAATATAAACTCTGGAAAATCTATAAATTTTGTCCATTATTTTGGAATATAATATTATTGCTAGATATTATGTTCAAAGGTTTGCTGTATCTTTGGGGGTAATTTGTTGAAAAACTCATTGGCAAACTTTGAGGGCAAATAAAACCTTTACGTCTCAAACTCATCTTTATTTTCCAAAAATTCAAACCTCTATTTTCTCTCTAAACACTCAAATACACTAATAATCTTAAAGATTTCATCTACTATGATAGAGATTGACAAGAATATGGCAATTTTCTCAATCCAAATGTTCAACTTGATCGTTTCAATGGCACAAACTTTTCTCACTGGAAGAGGAAGTTGTTCTTTCTTCTCATCATCCTCAAGATCGCTTATGTTCTTAATCCAAAGTTGGAGCCACTTTTGGAACTAAATAAGGATGATTCTTACAAAGTCAAGACTATTAGACTAGATGCCCTAAGGATTAAATGAAGCAATTGTTTCAAGGTATTTAATCAATAACGAGTTTAATCTTTATTTCATATATTATATTATGTCCTCTTGAATATATGATAAGTAAACAAAAGTTTGAGACTGTCTTGTAAACTTTTAAGATTGTGTATACGATGGATAAATTATCTAGAAGATAATAGTCTAAATATAAAAGGTCCACAATCGAGAGAATGAAGTTAGATATTTTATTTATGTTAAAATTATTATCTTGTCTATATCCATAACAAGAGATGACTCATCTTAGTCATCAAGTGGGACTCTACAAGTAAAGACATTGGTATATTGTTATTGGTGATGATAAATGAAATCGAGACTAAAGTGAAATTGATTTAGTTAATAATTTTGTTTGAATAAATTAATTCACTTTAGACAATTATATGTATCATATTTTAATCGTGAAATGAGTTAATGAATCTGTATTCATAACTTGTGTCTTTTGATATATCAAAGGATGAGATCTTGAATTGGTTAAAGGTGCATATACTGGTACGTTAGAGACATGATTTTTGAATGAAGTAAACTAGTTATTTATGGATATGGAATCTATAGCTCTTTTATAGAGTTAAAGAGTTAATTGTATTCTCTTATAGGCATTATCCTATAATTAGAAACTAGAGCACTTAACCACTTGGATACATTTGTGTAACCAAATGGATACTATTTTTATTAGATACAAATAGAAAGTAGTTCAATGGTGAGATAATGAAACATAAGATCAATATTATAGAGAAGGTAAAATGAAATTTATCCTTAAGCTGATTATGAATATCCTATGGAGATGTTACATATTATGATATGCCATGGACGTTTAACTTATTGGAGTTTCGTATATAGTTCAAGAGTGTAGCTCCAAGTTTTTAGTAGAATAGCTATAGAGTTGATAATTATAAAATGATCATGTCGGGAACATGTCATTTTATAATGATAGGAGCTTGATTTATATATATTTATCGGGCCCTCTTTGCTAGTTCATATATTTCTTCTAGCAATACAGTATGTTTTCCCTACAAATTGGTAACTTATGTTAATTCTACGGTTGAATGGATTTTCATAATTCATGTTAGTTTATTGGTTGAATTAATTTTATAAATTAATTCAAGATGAATATGTTAAACTATTTAAATATATTTTAGTTGCTATAGGATTGCCTGTATCTGACTGTTTTAATCAGATAACTTTTCTATCAAGTTATTTGAATTAAAACTGAGGATTTATGAAAGATTCTTATGTAAAATAAAACATAGAATATTCTAGAATTAGATAGAACTAGTAGGTAGACTGACAAGATCCAGTCGGTTGGTGGCGTAACTTTTGTTACATAATTAGGCAAACCAATAGGCCGATACTTAGGACCGACAAGTCAGTGGCTTGGATTGGCAGATCAGTATTTTGACCCAGTTACAAATTTAAAAGCTCTATCTAAATGGAAGTGAAGCCTTACCAATCATTATAAATAAGATACATGTTCTTATTGTTTATATTCATATACTTAGAGAAATTTAAAGAGAGTATTCTAGAAAGGGAAACTTTGAAACTTCATAGAATTATTATTCATCATCTAGAACAATAATTCTGGTTTTCTCTTGTGGTAGTGGGGAGAAGTTACTAAGAGGAGAATCGAACGACGTGTTCCCACTCACACTCTGATCATGGAATAGAAAATAATGAAAAAGACCAATTAGTTGAAGCTTTTTCAGATGCAATTCTCAGAAGCGTTTCTGTCAAATAATTTCCTTTCAGAAGTGTAGTTTCGATTTTATAAAAGTATGAAAGATCTTTTATTAATTTATGATATATATCATGTCTAACTTGTTTTATGAAAAAGTCTTTTATTTATAAATTTTGAAATTCTATTGTGTACTCTTTTTCAACAAAGGCTGCTAGGAAGAAGTGACAAGATGATGAAGTGATGTGTTAGGATCACATTCTCAACACTCTCTTTGATAGGCTCTATGACAGCTACAACTCTATAGAGTCTCCAATAGAGTTATAAATAGTGAGTTTATAGTACTTGCAGTTTCAAGTAATGAAGAAGAATGGTTGAAAACTTTATTGTTTGATATTGAGTTGTGGCTACAACCAATGCCATCTATTTCTTTGTACTGCGATAGTAAAGCTACATTGTCTAAAGCTTATAACAAATTTTGTAATGTAAAGTCTAGACATATTAGTTTGAGACATAAATATGTGAAACAACTTTACTGATGGTGTAATTAATGTTTTTTTATGTTAGGACTAATAAGAACCTAACGGATCTCTTGACAAAGAATCTTTTAAGATACTTACTTAAGGACATATCTAATAGAATGAGACATAAACCTTTCTTTGAAAAAGTCATTAGTGATCATAACTTAACTATGTAATAGTTGCACCGCTATTCCATAGTTAAACGGATAAGAACAAATCATCGTTATGTGATCGGGTTAGCACCAAAATTTTATGGTCCCTTTCAAGATGTTTAGTAAAAATAGCTACATGGTAAAGTTTGAGTGTCTGCTCTTAATAAAGTTTAAGTTTTATAGTACCTAGACACATGATTTGAAACTTCATCTAAATGAACATAAAAAATGGTGTCATTTCTAATAAGATCATAGTTTAGTCTTGTAAATGTTCATGAATCCAAATTAGAGCACAAGGCCAAAATAATGATATACAATTAGAACATAATTTGAAATATGGGATAGCTCATATGTGATATATTCCATGTATTTACTTAAGAGACAAAGTATAATGCAAAGCACACCATTGAGTTGTGAATACTTTAAAGTATATCCACTAATTAAAGGTTAAAATTGAAAGACTCCTTCTTATATGTATGAGTTTATCATTGTTGAATCTAGAGAAATATTAAAATTTAGTAGGGGGATTCTTAGAGAGATTGTAATATGTCTCTCTTAAATCTTTCATATTTAAGATCACATTAGAATGAGTGAAAAATAATATGTTTTTAATATGTTTGATATCAACTTAGAGCGCTATGGCGCTTAAAATTGAGGCCCATAAGCTGACGCTGTAGTGCTCGCTTGAGTTAATATATGTCTAAATGATGTTTTCTTTAAGTTGTTTGAACCAGTGTATTCATTGGTTGTATGTTTTCATACAAACCTAAATACCTTTTAGTAATAAACTTATCTGTTGCAATAGTTATGTTGATACATGTAGAGATACCTTTACAAATAAAAATGTATCTTTATGTAAAGGGTTGTATGGATTGAACCGGTCAATCCATTCATGAAATGGGACCTCTATCATTATATAAATTCCAAAAAATCTACAGATTTTCATCCATTATTTTAGAATGCAATATTATTGCTAGATATTATGTTCAAAGGTTTATTGTATCTTGGGGATAATTTGTCAAAAAACTCGGTAGAAAACATTGAGAAGTGAAAGAAAAAAAATTTTTTAAAGAAAGTATTCCTATATGCCTTAAACTTATCTCTATTTTCTAGAAATTCAAACCTCTATTCTCTTGCTATGTACATAAATTCTCCAACAGTTATGACAATAATTATTTATGGTGGACTTTTTTACACTATGTTTGGTAAGAGGGAGAGATGAAAGGACAAAGAGAGGTAGAGGGAGAGAGATGGAAGGAGAGATCAAATCCTTTATTAGGTTAGAGGAAGAAGAGAGGTGCAGGGATATATTCTTCTCTCTG
The DNA here is from genome assembly GCA_946598075.1 of Artocarpus hirsutus. Taxonomy (NCBI): domain Eukaryota; kingdom Viridiplantae; phylum Streptophyta; class Magnoliopsida; order Rosales; family Moraceae; genus Artocarpus; species Artocarpus hirsutus. The sequence goes on along the minus strand of CAMOHE010046752.1, from coordinate 15,523 downwards.
AATCACCAAATTGGATCTTTCCATTAATAAAAGGATCTAATTAAGCAATCCTTCATTTGAAGTTTTAAAAAGATTATTTTATGCTTTAAATAAATTATTAACAAATAAAATAAATGTAATATATAATAATTTCACAAACAACTATCATCTATCCTTCTAATTCTCCCTCAATCCTATCAAACAATAGAACAGATTAATACAATCCTCTCCATCTTTTTTACTTTCTATCCCTCCAACTCGCTTTATCCTTCATACTCTCCATCCATTGTACCATATAGAGCCTTATAAAAGGAATCTGTCTCTTAATATGAGGCTTTTACCATATAGTTTTGGTGTTTTAGTAAGAAAAGAACCAAAAAACCGAATTGATATTCGGATGTTAATTGATCTTGGATTTAAAAAATAATAATAAAATCTAAAACTGTGTTTGGATACAAAGGAGCCATTTGATATTGTTTTCAAAATAGGTGAAAATGTTTTTGTTTTGAAAAATGAGAATTTTTTAGGAATTGTACTGAGAGTGTTTTTAAATTTTATGTCTCGAAAAGTGTGTAAAAATATTTCTAAAAATTCTAAAAAAGCAAACAAATGGGGCCAAAGACTTTGGTGAGAAAAAAAAAATTCAAAATTGAGTTCAAAATATCTTGAAATGAGGAGGATATTGAATTTGAATCTATCCTACTTTTTGAGTTTCATGTTTGAGATTAGGTTTACGGTTTTTTTTTTTGCCTCTAAATACATGCTTGACTCAAAAGCTGGATTCAAACTTATAGAATCCTTAAAGCAAACACTTATTTTTCTTTGCGTCTGATTATTTTTGTCATTGTAATTTTAAGTTTGTGCTCAATGGCATTTACGAAAATACTGTAAGATCAAATAAGCCTATGTATGACTACAAGTATTGGCACTAAAGTTTGCATGCCCATATGGGAGTAAATTAGGTGATGCATCACTTATTTACCTCCATTATCATCTTCTACTATTTTTTTCCCTTTTTTTATTCATATTATTTCTCCTAACTAAAAAGTCCAAGATACACTTTAAATAATACATGTTTTGCTTCCCTAACCTAAAATATTTGTGAACAGTTATGTTTTTGTACTCTTTAAAGTTAGTATGTGTTAAACTTTCTTATAGAAGTGGTAAAATTAAAAAGATTACCATAGAAGTGGTATTTCTCAGATCCATGATACCGTCAACCCTGGTAACCCATTTGGTAACTTTGGCGCTAGCGATAGTCTAATGAGTTATCATCAGCAACCTGAGGTCCTCCTCTAACGACTGGTATCACAGGTAATCTACCAATGTTACCTATAGTAGCTTGTCGTGTTATACTCATTATGTTGTCGTTATAGTTTTACCAACAATGTCATGTTGTGATATAGTTCCAAGCATAATTTAGCGATAAGTTTACACCTGAGTCCACTCTCAAGTTAAAAAAAAAAAATTGCATCGTGATAACTATGGTAACTTATTGAGGATACACATTTTTTGAGTGTCAACTTATCCAAATACTTCATTAAACATAAAAAAAAAAAAAAAAAACAATATAAGGCATTTTTTGGCCCTATTACACACTAAACTTACCACACAGTTTAAAATGTAAATTTCCTTATGAAATTTTAGTTTTAATAATTTGCACATTGAATTTTAAATCTATAACAAACCACTCCCTGTTAATTTCGATGTTAATTTTTGGCAGAAATTAACACGTGTCTTACATATTGGTCATTAATCATGATTTTTTATCTATTTTAATCCAATTTTATTGAGGTTAAAATCTTTAATCAAGTTTTATCACAACATAAAATTTTAAATTAACTTTGTTTTAAATATAAATTTGAATAACATTTATAAAAAAAAGCATTTTATACTCGTAATCAACGATCCATTTGAATATTACATGTGAATTTTTATTAAAAAAAGTTATTAATAAAGGTGTTTACTACACATTTATAAATGTAAGGGGCAAATTGTCTAATTTCAAAGATCATGAGGCAAATAGCAGCCATCAATAAGTTTGAGGGGGTTGTCAGAGTGATTTAGCTTTCGTTTGGAATTTTAGTTATAACTAACGTTTTAAGTTTAAGAATTATAGTATGTAAGAGTTTTACATTGTAGCAATTTTTTAATTTTATTATAGCTACCGAGAGCTTTACACTGTTCATAGTTATAACTGAAGTTCCAAATACCGTTTTAGCTAAAAAAAAAAAAAAAAAAAAAACAATTTCAAACTTAAGTAGCTACTTTGACAAGGGGTAGTAGTCTAACAAGCTACTAATAGTAGCCTACCGATACATTAAAACATAACACAAGAACAAAATTAACACACATGATTTGAAGCTTTGGACCATAATGGTAAAAACAAACTCTTTGTAGAATTCAAAAATTGTATAAGAGAGAATTCAAAAGTTTACAAAGCTAATATAATTACAAAAAAACTCCTAGTTTTATCAAATCATCTAAAGGCATTTGGCACGTAGTAATTAGAAGGCAATATTATGTAATATCCGATATTCATATAACCATAGTGAAATACGGACAAGAGTCATCATTCAAACAATAACTAATGCACAATTGTCCAATAAATTCTATGGAATAGAAAAATTACAACCTCAGGCAACACTGTTTTTATCATGAGTCTAGAACTTACAAGCCTTCAAATGATATAAAACAAGATGCAAAGCTCAGATCGGGTGTGCATTAAAGGAGGTGACCAAGGAGTTTGGCAAGAGGGAAGGTTGGGTAGGATAATAGATAGAGATCGAAAGACAAAAAATTTTGGAGACAACATTATTTGCACAAGCATATATTTCTACGAAAGGCGAATTGAATGAAAGTTCAATAGGGATCAATCCGTACATTCCTTTTGTTCTATTTCCTCCCCCTTTTGTTATGTTGCTCTATAGTCCTTTTACTTTTTTGGGTTTTCCTCTTTCTTTTTACAGAATTTATTATAAGAAAAGTTACAAATTCACAAATTTAATACAGAGAATAGCAAGCGTTAATAAAAAAAGTTGTTTTAATAAAATACTAATTTTGCCCCGGTCGTCTTCTTCATATCTAATTGTTACGGTCGCCAACAAAGGGTGGTTGAAAGATAGTCGCAAGCGTTGTCACGACATCATGAGCGTCGTTTGCATTTTCTTGTCATGGTGCTTTGAAGAATCATGACAATTGGAAGTAAATGTCGTCACACATTACAATCTTCTTCTTTGCATCATTGTCATTGTTGCTCGCTTATTGCAATGGTTATGAGGGAGGAGGTCAAGGAAGGAGGTGGTGGTAGGGGCCGGGTGACTAGGAGCTGGGATCTTTTATTTGGGGTTTAAATTGTAATTTTCTAATAAGTAAACGGTTACTATTTCTCAATTTGTTTATTATGCCGTGTTTGACACATTATAGTAACTTTTTTGCTTTTATTGTAGCATGTTAGAGCTTTACACTATTCCTAGTTAAAAAGTTGGTTAGAACCAACTAATGTCAGACAGGCTATTAGTAAACCTATGATAAATCGATTTATGCACTTAATTTTACTTGTAAATATGTTATTTTGTATTTTGTTTTTGAGAGGATATATTATTTTGTATTTACTAATCTATTTACACGATAAATAAAATATTTGCCAATTTATTGCTTAATAAATACAATATTTAACAACTATATCCTTGATAAATACATTATTTGTCTATTTATTTGCTTTTTTAATTTATTAATTTATTGACTTAGTAAATACAATATGTATCAATCATTTATCTAATATTTACCAAGTAAGTATATTATTTACTAAATGTTACCTAATATTACTTGATAAATACTTTACTAATATAAATTTATCCGATATTACAAATTTTTATAGTTAGTAACAAATTATGGGACAAATGACCTAATCGTGTTTGAAGAATTTGAAGAGAAAATTACATACTATGTTAAACTTTTAAAAATGTTTATTTATATTACACTTAAAAAATAAACACCATTGGTCATGACACTTTTTAAAATAATTAGTGTGAGTTGTTTGTATTTTTTCCCAACCAATATAAATGGATAAACTCTAACACTCTCTCAACTCTATCTTCCTCTTTCTCTCACATCCATCATAATATTTTTTAGTGGCATAATAAGTTGTATATACTTGTGGCATTTATAAAAAAAAATTCAAAAGATGGCATTTAAGAAAATTCTTCGAATCAAAATATATTTCAAGTTTATGAATATTCCAAATATGACCCGAATGATACAATTAAAATATTACTATGTAATTATATAGTCCAAAATATGACATCATTATTGTTGAAGTTGACTTCGTCTATCATTTACGACTATACACGTGGTTGGAGATGACTTCACATGTAAGCAATCATAAGTTCATACAGATCACTTAGTAGTTCACTCAATGGTCTCCCAGTTGATTGCTCCACAGTCATCTAGTTGTCTGCTCAACGGTCACCTAGTCAACTGCTTGATGGTCATCTGCTCATTTGCCTAATGGTTAACTAGTCGACTACTCGATGGTCATCTCATTACTTCCTCGCCACTTGATGGCCTCTCATGCATATATGGTAAGTCATTGGCCGCTATTTCACTCTTTAGTTGTAGGTCGTCATTACAAGCTTAGAAATTATGGCCAAAAGAATGTGGCGAACAACGCGAGCCCCTGTGCCGTGGTCGCTGCATAAGGTATGATTTAGACAAGCTTGCATTCGAGGTTCTCATCATCTATGGTCCAAGACAATTTGATTTGATACCTATTTCATGTTTGATGTGTTTGATTTGAATGGTTTAAGCAAGGCGAGACTTACATTGCAGGATACCCAAATTTGCATTCGTTTTGATCGATATGCTCGATTTAAACTAGAATTAGTAATTGAATGGAGGTTGGGATCCACTCATCCACCATGGAGATCAAGAAGAGGTGGTCCGAAAGATGGAGATTTGGACAAGCCCAAATCAAGGAGCAAAGGCCTAGCAAATTTGGCCTAATGAATGAATCCAATTGATCAATCTCGTCGGGAGTATTCGTTATGCTCACTACCAGCGGATCAATACAACCTGATTTGATACTTGTCTTGTGTTCGATGTGCTCGACACAGATGGTTTAGAGTGGTCAAATACTAGATAGGAATTATATAGCTCTTTGCTCGTTTGGTTCGACATTCTAGATCTAGAGCCAAAAGTGATAGGGGGAGACACACTAACTCACATTGCAGGATAAGGGAAGGTGGTCTGAAGCTTACACCCAATTAGCATGCACACATGTCACACTACAACAAGCATTGTTCAGGTTAACTAGCCACTAATTGAAGCCTACCATTCCTAAGAGACGTCTATAAATATGGGGCTAAAATCGTTACTAGAAGCGATTCCAAATTCTCACAAAAAACTAAGGCTATTTCATCCTTCTCACTCACATGTATTCCATTTCCTTACACCATTTTACATGCTCTTACTTTGAAGAAATCACTCAAGTAACCTTGTATTCATCTTGTAAACTTTGATCCAATATAGTGAATATCTCAACAGTGGACGCAACTCATTCTAGAGTAAACCATTATAAATTTCAATTTTCTTATTTATTTTCTACACTTAGTTTATTCATTGGTTATTTGTCATGTGCTTTCCATCATAGTGTGGCAAACTAACAATGATGAAGATAATCATGGCGATCAAGGGCCCTAATTTTCACGTTCATGATTTTATTCTACTAACTACATGCATTTATATTTTGACGGTAGATTTCCACGTCTACAATTATGATAATTATTATATCATTAAGTTTATTTTTAAAATATTCTAAAAATTGTGTTGAATTTCAAATTCAACATAATAATTTGCAATGTAGTTTTATTTTTTCTAAAAAAAAATTATTGGGGAATTTCCAAAATGTAATCGTTTGAAACTTACTTTTTATAAATTTATCATACATATTTAAATAGGACAAATTTAAATATGTAATATGAGTGGTAGTATGATATAATACTATTTTAAGTGTGTCATAAATAAACATGGGTTTTAAAAGTGTGGCATAAAATGTAACTTTCTCAAAATTATTTATTTATTTTTCTTTAAAAAATCTCACAACAAAAATTCTAGATCTTACATCCCAAAATTGAAAAGAAACCGCAATTGAGAATCCGAAATCCCTAAATTAGGTAAAAAAAAAATCTTACATTGAAATCCCTAAATTTTATTAACACCACTTATCCTGTTGTTTTAAAAAAATCCCTAACCTAACTAAAGAAGTTGTCGTTGCAGCTTACGAGAGATAGCTTTTCTTAGAAAAGACTACTCAGTTAGAGAACGCAACAACACATATAGAGATCATGATAGTGACCTTGACAAAGATCACAATATGTGGAGTCCGTGATTCAAAAATGGAGCTTGTGATGACAAGCTTCGTCTCAAATGACAACGGCGACCCAAAAAAAAAAAAAAAGGGAAGAGGTGGAGCATTTCAAAATTACAGGTAAAATCCGACCATTAGTCTGTTACTCATAACTCCATCCATTAAGTTTTATTCCCCAAAAAATTGACTAGTTGCCTCATTCTCCATTTCTTTTATGGGCTATTCAGCCCGTGGTTGTCAAATATTAGGATCTTGCCATTTCTTCACTAAACGTTGCAAAGAAAATTGCCTTTTTTCCCTTACATTTCTAAGACATGTGATAATTTAAGACCCTTCATGAAAAAGAAGAAGAAGAAGAAGAAATGGATGACGCAAAAAGATTATTCGTTTGGCATTAATCACGGAAGAGGCGCAAATTTAAATATTTTTACCACTTTCAGATAATTTGAAGAAAAATATTACTCAACAACTTTCCAATTTCTTTTAGAAAAAAATATTGGATATTTAAGACTTATTTCCTTCCTTTTTCTCTTCGACAGACGTTTTGTTCACATCCTATAGTGAAGCCGACCTGGCAAAAAGGGCAACAAAGCTGAATACCAAATATCAATCAAAATTCAAAGTTTGGTTTTCAAAAAAAAAAAAGGAGAAAAATTTCAAAAAAGAAAAAATAAAAATAAAAAAGTAATCCAAGCAGCCTCTGGCTTTTTTATTCTAAGATTCTAGAAGACTATAATAAGTTATAGAGATTTGTTATATTAATAGAATATAGTTTTACACCATTATAAATATCATACTCATATTTAAGTTAACATGATGTTTGATATGTGAAAATTTTTTGTGCAAGTTTAATAATTGAACTTGTTCTACCAAGGGTATATTTTTTCATACTTTGTTGCAAAATTTTTATTTATTATTTTCTTTTGCTGATAAACAACTCAAAAGAAGAGAAATAAATGCCAAAAATATTTATTTATATATTTATTGAATATATTTCTTCAAAAGACTGGAAAAAAGCACTATTGATAAGGTTTTGCTTTTAACAGTCAATTTTGTATGAAAGCTGTATATCATTTATACTTTCTTTTATTTGATGTGATTTTGACCAAATTTGTTACGAAATTTAAGGTCGTTGTTAAGGTTGCCTTGAGGGACATGATTGAGGATATGATCGAGCTAGATCGCTATAAGTGAGCTAGTGGGCCGAGATTGCCATCGGATCACATTGACAATCCAAGATCGATGATATGGTCGAGCTTGGATCCCTATCAGCCAGACCGACCCCGGGGGCTAAGCCTTGATCGTTATTGAGGTCAAATGTTAAAAACATTACTGCTTCTAAAAAAAAAAAAAAAAACAGAAATATAACCGATCGAAGTCTTAGAAAGACCATTGATTTACTAAAAAAACAATAATAATAGGTTAGACCTTTACCTGGTTGGTGAATCTTCAAACGTAGAGCCAACAATCCCCTAGACTCAAGAGGAACAGGAAAAAAGAGAGGCAAACATGGAAAAATCACCAGAAAAACGCCGCCACGACAGTGCCACGTAGGCTCGGACAAACTCCGAGCCAAGGTGTTTTGGTTTCCGAAGCTGTTGCCTCGGCGAACACAGCTGGAGACAGCCTGTCACCAACAAAGTCCCACTCACCTATTCCCCTAGCTACGTTCTCTCCTCTCTCTGTGTCTCTCTCTCTCCCTCTTCTTCTCTTTCTGTTCTCTCGGTCTGCCTGTCTGGACTCGCAAGGGTTTCCTGATCTCCATCTGCGATTGTGGGATTCCAGGTCGGACCTCATCAGATCAAGATTTCTGCCTCTGTAAGTGCTTGATTGATCTTCTTTTCTCTCGATTTGGTGCAGTTTTGGCCACCAATTTTTTAATTTTTGCTCTTCGTTGGCTGTTCTGTTATAATGTGTTTCCTTGATTCTTTTTTTTTTTTTTGTTTTTTTTGTTTTATTGTGTCGATGTTGTCTTTGTTGTAATTGATTTTCATTTAATCTGTGTGTTTTAGATTTGTGGCATTGATTAGTGGAAAATTTTTGTCTTTTTTTGGTGCAATGTAAATTTCAAATGGACTTGTTTTACGAATCTCGTTGAAGAAATCATGGGATTTAGTCTTATTTTTTGGTTCAAATGACGTTCTCATTTATTTGTCTTTTTTTTTTTTTTTTTTGGGCCGGGAAAAAAGTTTGTCTGAGAAGTGGTATAAAATCTCACTGTTTCACTAAGGACAGAAGTTCGTTGTATTCTATTGGACAATATCAGTTAGGAAAATTATATTTTGTGGAAAAATTTATTTATTTATTTTTTTTAAGTTTTCAGAACACTTTCTAGATGTATTTTATATGCAGTTTCAATTGGGTGTTTCGAAAATCAAGTAGTTGGAGAAACTTAATTTCCCGAACAACAACACAAATGTAAATTTGGTGTTTTTGTCATTTGGAAAGTGATTAACGCATTATGCATGCAAGAAGAATGTAGTGTGTACGTCAATGTTTGTGATGTATTTTGTTTCAGGCAACGTATATTTTCTAAGTTTGTTCAGAAGGTGGTCGGTTGTTAGCTTCATTTTGTGTTTTTTCTTAGCTCTTATTTTTTATTTTCTTTGCTCTTATTTTTTATTTTCTTTCTTGCTTTCTGTTTGTGTGCGCGCACACGTGTATTGTACTGTGGTCTATTGTCTCCACTATAGAAAAGTGTGCCTTTTGCAAGTATTATTAAGTTCTGTGATGATGCTTTTGAGTGCTTGCTTGTTGTAGACCCTTGGTGAAGTTGGATCACCCTTTTTAAATTTGATGGAATGTGGTTGTCCTGAACTCGTGATTAATCATGTTCTCTGTCTTTTCGGTGAATGTAATTTATATGAAACTTCACAATTTTATTTGAGGTTTTTATATCTTTTGTTTGTACGGTCACATTTTAACGAAATTGTGGACGTTGCATATGTTGGCTTTTTGTGTACTGGAAACATCTTTTTCTTAATAGAAAAGAATTATAGTTAGATCTATTCTGTTGTAATACTCAACACATGTTGATCTATAATGGTCCACAATGTATCACACATGGTATGTTAATATCCGTCTAACCATCAATTGCTTATGTTTCTTTAAACCTCCATCAGGTGTTTGGACCACATTATCTAGAAGAGCGATAGTTAAAAGATTTTGTGCGCATGGTTGCTGCTAGAATGTTACCAAAATGGAAGCCTGAGTACAGATTGTCAATCTGGGTTCAATGAGCATCTTCCGGTATTATAAAAGAGTCTTCCTCTGCAACTCTTCTTGGTTCTGGCCAGGAATCAATTAGGCTACAAGAGGACCTTTTGTATCCATGCTGGCAGAGAGCATGCGTGGAATCTGTGCTTCGGGTAATGCCCCTGACGAGATCTCCTGCCGATGTACTCGGTGTGTTGACTATATGTCTAGTTTCACTCTTGATTCTTCTAGGTCTACTTTGCATCGTTTACTCATTTTATTTCCGCTCTCGTATTCGTAGTCAACGTTTTATTCAACTCTATTACTTTAGCGGTCCTTGGATCATCAGGATCGCTTTCATCTTGTTTGCAATCTGGTGGGGTTTTGGTGAAATCATTCGTTTAAGTTGGTTAAGACGCAAGGGAAGGTTGTTGAACCTTAACTTGAAATGGCAGGAAAATGTCTGCAAATGCTACATTGTGTCGAACCTAGGATTTGCAGAACCTTGCCTCTTCCTAACTATGGTATTCCTCCTGCGTGCGCCTCTACAGAAGATGGAATCAGGAATTCTAAGCCGAACATGGAATGGGAAAACAGCAGCTTGCGTTTTTCTCTACTGCCTCCCGCTGTTTGTTTTCCAGCTGTTTCTTATTTTAATTGGGCCCCAGTTGAGCAAGAACGAGAGTTTACATAAAATGCCACATTACTTTACAAGTACAACGAGAAAGACTAATGATAGTGCTTTCTGCACTTACCCTTTAATGAGCACCATCCTTCATGGGATTTTCGCTACTGTCCTAATTTTCTACTTGTTTTGGCTTGGAAGGCGGATTTTGAAATTGGTGATCAACAAGGGTCTGCAGAAGAGAGTTTACACATTAATAATATCGGTTTCAAGTTTCTTTCCGTTAAGAGTTCTCTTACTTGGTTTCTCTGTTTTATCTGAACCAGAGCATTTGCAGTTTGAAGCTCTCTCTTTCTCAGCTTTTCTTGCCCTTCTATGCTGTGCTGGGGTGTGTATATGCATGCTTGTTTACTACCCAGTTGCAGATTCTTTAGCTCTGGGAAGTTTACATGATCTGGAGGCTAGGAGAACTATTAGTGATGATCAAAATGACACAATTTCCCTTATTGCTAACCAAAGCCATCTTGAAGAAAGTGCTGCAATTAGTCCTGACAGGAATTCTGATACATCCACAAAGCGGGGATCGATTTCTTTTCGAACTTTGGAGAAGGAAGGCTCTTCAAGGGGGAACTTTGTGGAATTGAGTCTCTTCTCTCCCAGTCGGGATGTGACCCCCCCGGGATCACCTCCGCTTCTCGGCTGGCCTATGCGCCCTCCTGCATCATTTCATGGAACATAAGAAGCTTGCAAGAAACTGAGTAACGTGTGGTTAATATCAATTTTGTGTTAAAGGAAAAACTGATTGTAAAGGGATTTAGCTTCAATAAGTATTCTTATTCTTGGTTTGTTTTTTTTTTTTTTTTTTTTAAATTTTAGATAATGATGGTTTTGCTTGATGATATTCTTAATCCTTTTTTTATTATTTTTTTATAACTTATCCAGCACTCTTATTATAGCCTCTCTCTTCATTTTTCCATGCTTAAATGAGAATATCTCGTATTTGATGGGAACGTGTGGGGGTGAGAGTAACAAAAATTTTCAACTTCAATTGATTTTTTTTTTTTTTTTTAAATTTTGTCATAGTATTTGGGTGTTGTAGATGGCTAAGAAATTACTTGTAAAACTATTTTCATGAATGATTTCAAATTATGCATGGTTTAATATCTCCTGCGTTTCAAAAACACGTCCCGAGCTTGTGTAATCTCATAAATATCCTTGAATTATTATTTTTTATGGGAATTTGCCCTCTGATTTCTCAAAAAAATTGAGAGGGGAAAGGGCACGAGTTAATGTAATATCAGTAGTTGATGGACGAGTTCACTTAAGATCAATTAATTGGCCGTTATTATTGAAATTATAAATAGTGTCACTTTATTATTCAGGATCTGAGGAAGGGGGTGCTTTGAACAATTTTATACAGTTGAGAGGATAAAATTAACCATTTAAAAAATTCAGGATATGGAATTTTACATTGTTGGAGGGCATTTATAAATTTAGTCCTGTTAGCTTTTTCCACACTTGTTTTAGATACTGGCACGTTTATTTCTTGCATTATTCTGACATAAATATGTAAAAATTTGTCTTGAAATTTAGTTTTACTCTTTTATTATTATTCTCCTAATAGTTTAGCGAGAAAAAATGTGCAAGGTTAAAAAAAACAAAAAAAAAAAGCAAATAGATCGAAATGAATGTTTCAATGAGATCTTGCAATTTTTGTTGAATGTGTGGTGAGAGAGAGATAGCGTATGTATAGACAAACAAGGCAAATTATTTTTAAAGAAAAATTAGTAAAATCGTATAGAAAATTGATTGTCAGGTAGTATGAAATAATAGCACTTGGAAAAAATAGTTAAGTAGGAATATATGTGAGATAAAATATTTGGGCATGAATAAATTAGAAGGACTGACATTTATGAGGTAAATAGTAGTTAAAAGTGTTATCATGAGAAAAAAAAAAGGAAATGTTTGAGAACTAAAATAATAAAACTTAGAGGTCACACTTCATAAAACAATATTTGAGATGACGTAAAAATATGCAACAATCACAAACTAAGGAAAAAGTATTTTGAAGGTAAATGTTAAAAGAATAATTTAATTAAATGAATTTGTAAATATAAAAGATATAAGGTGGAAAACAGAAAAAAAAAAAAAGACGAAGCACAAAAATGACAAATGAAAAAAGAAGGGGACAAAAAAAATAAAGAGAAGAAAATAAACCAAAAAACGCAACAATAAATGGTAAAAAAATAAAAATAAAAAGTGAGGGGGAACATCCTTGTCGCAAAAGTAAAAAAACAAAGAAATAAAAAAGAAAGGGGAACGTTTCATTCTTCCAAAATTAAGAAAAAAAAAATGGTGCATTTCTTGTATTATTTTGAGATGGATGTCTCAAAATTTCTCCCAAATAATGTAATTTTACTCATTTATTATTCTTCTAATAATTTGGTGAAAAAGTTTACAATTTAAAAAAATAGAAAGCAAATGGATTAAGATACATTTTCCTTTGAATGTGTGTGTGATAGAGACAGTGTGATTATTTGTAGACAAATTAAGACAATCTTTAAAAAATGAATTAAGAGGCACTATGAGATAATAATACTCGAAAAGGCCTCTTAAAACCATTTGAGTAGGGATATATGTGAGAAAAATACTTTAGCATGAACAAATTAGAGGTGATAACATTTTGAAGCAAATAGTAATTGAAAATGCTACTGCTTAAAAAAAATACGAAAGTAGAAAAATAGCTGGGAATCAAAACAACAAAGGCAAGAAAAATAAAGTAAAAATCTCTAAACCAATTTACAATTGGCTTATTTTGTGGTTTACCTAAAATAAGTAGTTTGATTTAGTTGTTCAGGACTAGGTCACGCTTGATGAAGTAATATTTTAGAAGACGTAAAAGGATATACAATAAGAAAATTTTAAAATATTTTTTGATGATATACATTAAAAAAATAATGAAGAAAGTGAAACCAAAAATATATAAGAAATTAAGATGAAAGTAACCAAGAAAAAAGCCTAAAGATTAGAAGGAACAAAAATTAAGCATTGAAAATGCAAATGAAAAAAAGAAGCAGGATAAAAACAAGAAGTAAAGAAGAAAAATGAGGAATAAATAATTTTTTTAAAAGCCCAATTAAGATGAGAAAAGGAAAAAAAAAAAAACAAAGGCCAGAATTATATTATCTAAAAAACATAAGAAAACAAAAAGAAACGCATAAGAAAATAAAAGGCCATAAAAGAAAAAGACACAAGGGAACTTCCCTGTATCATTCCTCTGGCCACACGTCAGAGCCTAGGGAATTGGCACTTAACGCGTTTTAGTATGGTGTAGATAATATAAGCTCATGCTCGTCCTTTCCACGATTGCTACGAGATTTTTCTTCAGCAGTTGCTTTATATAACAATGATTATATTATTGTTCTAATGAATATGTAATCATAATAAATATTTATACAATAATGTGATTATTATAATAAATATTAAGTAAAATAGGAATTTTACGCCCTCCCACAAAAATGAGTACGTAATTATAATAGATATTCATATAACAATGAGCTAATAAAAATAATAAGTGTGGGGGAATTAGGTACCTCCTAATTTTAAGGATCGCAAGAATGAATAATTACAGAAAAGAAATTGAAGAAAAGAAGAAAAGAAAGACACCAAATTTTTATACAGATTCGTCTAAATTCAAGATTACGTCCTGTTTTTACCCGCTACAGATTTCACTATAATAAAGGACATTACAAAATACAAGAGAAATTCATCACATATACTCAAATAGTGTTTCCTAAATCTCTCTTCTACCTAGCACCTACTGTGGGAATTTTTTTCTCTCAACAATGGAGCTCTCACACAAAATATGCCTCACACAAAAAAATGCCACTCACCCACACAACCCTAGCCACCTTATGTCTATTTATACCCCAAAGAAGAGAAAAATAGCAACTAATGAGAAACCATAGTAGTTTCTAGCCTTTGGGCCTTTAAAACACGACTTTTACATAGAAAAATCACAAAAAGACAGACTCTAGGTGCCACGGCGCTCAAAACCGACGTCGCAGAGCTAGTTTGAATCTCAGGCGGGCGCCGGGGCCCTCATTTTGGGCGCCACGACGCCCGGCCACTGCCCCCTATTATTTTTTTTCTTCTTCTTCTTGTTGGGTTGATTTGGCTCCACATTGCAACAATCTCTTACTTGAATACTAATCAATCACCATATCTTCAACAGCAGCAGCAACAACTTCTCACGCCTCATGGAGAAGTCCAACGAAGTTGCGCACAACTTCAATTTCTCAATCGGAACCATCTTGGTGAGCATATCTGTTGGATTCTAACACCCAAGAATCTTCTCAAGCTTTAGCACCCCATCTTCTAAAGCTGGCCTAATGAAGTGATACCACAATTGTATATGCTTTGTCCTAGCGTGAAATGCGGGATTTATCGCCAAGTGAATAGCACTCTAACTGTCATTGTGTAATGCACTTCTTTCCTGCTTGTGACCTAATTCTTCCAGAAATGACTGCAACTAAATCATCTCCTTGCTTGCTTCTGTCATTGCCACATACTTTACTTCTGTTGTAGAGAGTGCAACTATCTTTTGCAGCTCTGAGACTCAACTAACTGCAGTGCCACCCGAAGTATAGACATAACCAGTGGTACTCTTTCTGCCCTCAATGTCTCCAGCCATATCAGCATCTACATAGCCCCGTAGTCCTAAGTCTGACTTCTTGAAACACAGTGCTAAACCCGCAGTACCTCTCAGATATCTGAGAATCCACTTCACTACCTCCCAATGCTGCTCACCTAGATCGCTTATGTACCTACTCACAACTCCTACTACATATGCAATGTCCTGTCTGGTACAAACCATGGCATACTTGAGACTGCCTGTTGTTGAAGCATAAGGCACCTTGTGTAACGCCCCCCTTCCGGACGTCACAGATATCGTTACATTCATTCGTTAAAACTGAAGCAAACTATTGTAATTGATAACATGTATTTGAAATCATAATTTGGAAAAGCATTCCCAAGATCTTTACATACATTTTTTTTTTATAGAAATATACAAATACTATTTATAAGAAATCATAATCTTTCTTAATTAAAACAATTTGCTTTTCCATAGTCATTGTATAAATAATTTGCTAATATTATTTAAATTAAATGGTCTTTGAAAAACAAAATACAAAATTCTTTGAACATGTCTCGGCCGACAGGCCGAACTTTCAACTTCGGCAGGCCGAAGGTCACCCATCGGTAGGCCGTCCGAGGCCTTGCAAAATGGGGTTTTCAAAATCCACAAGATCGGCAGGCCGATGCTTGGCAACCGGCAGGCCGATTGGAAAACTTCG
>CAMOHE010046751.1:25669-53113 GCA_946598075.1 Artocarpus hirsutus | reverse complement strand
AAGAAAATTCATAACTTTATATTGAAAAATCAAAATAACGTGAAACTTTGGGAAATATCATATAACATATGGATAAATAACATATAATAATTTTAGCACAAGATGACATTCTTAGATGGAGATATAAAAGTCGGTTTGGAGAGAAGAAAAATTTTCAGAAATGTTAAAAATTTAAACTCATACCTTAGAACAAATTCTTCTTCAAGCTCCTTCGAAATAATCCAAAGAAATTTTTAATATTTTAACAAAGGATTGCAGGGAATTTTGAGAGGAAGAAGAAGAAAATAAACATGATAGGAAGAGAGAAAAAAGAGAGAGAAGTCGAGAGAATTAGAGAGAGAGGAAAATCGAAAGAGAGAGAGTTAATGTGAAATAAAAGTAACGTAAAAAAAAATAAGAGACGTTTCAGAAATTTTCTGACTAAAACGAGCTCAATTGCATGGAGAGTGGGAAGCAATAAGGGAAGGTTTTCTCTCCATATTAAATCAGAATTTTCTAGTTAATGGTAAGGCATAAATTGTGGGGAGTGGAGAGGTTTGAGGGAAAAAGAGTCATCAATTTTCTCACAATTACCATATTTTGAAATAGTAAAACGGGAAAACTTATCCATTAAATCAAATATATGAAAAGTCAAATGTTTCATTACCAAAATTAAGGAAATCATTCCATAATTATGTTATTTATTCAGAACAAATCATCCATATCATAAATTCCACCTTATCACAATTTTGTAAAATTTCTGCTGACTGCCTGTCAGCTGTCATCGGCCGGCCGATCTTAGAAGTTTGGCCTGCCGATCTCAGAAGTCCGGCCTGCCGATGGCACACCATCGGCTTGCCGTTCTGAGGAAATCATTTCGGCCTGCCGAACTAAATTGTCCGGTCTGTCGATCTGTCCTTAAATACAAAAATCATTCATAACATTTAATTATCCATAAAAATATAATTAAACATATAACATAAATGACATGAACATTTGACCACATCAATTCCACGCGAGCGTCACCTGTCAAAACACTTAAAATAAAATGGTTAGCACCATTTATCATATATCATAACATATCATGAGTATAACACTTATGATCGTCATTAATATAACATTTAACGTCATTATCATAACATTATCTGTTACATGAAATTAGGCGGGTGTTACAAAAGCCTTTTTGGACTTGAGAATCGTTTGAGATAGTTCGTGTTTTTATATTTAAGCAGCAAAGTAGATGAAGAGTAGCTTAGGACTTTTTAATTTTTTGGATGAAAAATGGAAAAGATTTTTTGATTTTAAAAGAGCTTTGAACCTATTTGATTAAATAAATCAAAAGGTTTTTATTGGTATAAAAACTACTGTAAAACAAGCACATAGGTAAAAATTTTAATTAATTATTCACAATTAAAGAATAAAAATGTAAATAAAAAAACTTTTCAGAAGCTCTTCATAAGGAGCTTAGAAAAGCCAAAAGCTCGATTATTATGTCTACCCAAACAAATCCAACAAAAATTTTAGATTAAAGGGTTGTTTGACATCTTAATTGAAACTGTTGATTTTGACTAACAAATAGTATAAGGCTCCCAATAACTCCAGTAAAAAGTAAAAATTGCTATAGTGTAAATTTGTCATATACTACAGTTTTCAAATTAACATTTTCGTTCTAAACGTTCTTTCAAACATCCTATAAATAAATTAAAAAATGCTTATTTTAAACAAGACCATAAAATTTACTATAGTATAAAACTCTTACATGTTATAGTATCAAGTTTCAACTATACAGTTTTAACTCTTTTTTCAAACACCACGTATGTGCTATGTGTCATGGAAAGGCTTTGGCGTGATGTGTGGTGATGGTGGAACCACTAAATATAAACATGGACACATGGTGAGGATCGCTAATGGTAGCGTTGCTTGTGAATCTGCAAAGAGTGTTGTGTTTCTGTCTCCAAGTAAAGATTGGTAGGTTTTCTTCTGCTATTTTAGTGCTCATGTTTTGGCCTTGCATGCATCGTCCTCGAATGACTTATATAAGTAAAGCTTGGGTCCACCTTTTACTACTTCTATTTGGCATTTGATTAGTAATATTTTCTTAAAATTTTTATGCTACTTGAGAAGTATGATTTGAACTAAAAGTTTAAACTAATTTTAGTTAAAATTATTGTAGCATGACACTATAGGAATCGAAAGCTTCGGTTACAACTAAAATTGTCAAACACACGTTTTATCATTTTGATATCCTATATTTTAAAAAACATTATATTAGTATCTTGTTGTTTGAAAAAGATCAAAACAATACCTTATAGTTTTTAAAAGTATAATTTTGGTACTTTGGGTCATTGTTTTGTGACATAAAATTTCAAACTTACTCTTTTATTAATAAATCCCAAATTATTTTGCTAAAACTAGAGAAGAAATTAAGTACATACAATACCAACAAACAAATAAATTTACATGTATGCTTTTCTTTGATGAGATTCGTGTAATTTTATGTTTTGATTTTCGATTATAGTTTTACAAAATTAATTTAGAGTTTATTAATAAAAAGATAAAAAGTAAACTTCACATAAAAAAACACGAATTTAGAATACTAAAATGATATTTTTAGACATTACAGTGTCACGTTTTGATATTTTTCAAACAATAGGGTATGAATGTGATGTTTTCCAGAACGTAAATTATCAAAATAATAATAACCTATTTTCTTTTTTGCCTAATGATTGATAATATTTTCTATCATCAGGCAGTTATTAGGGTTATTAAGGTCATCTTAAATGACTTAAAATAAGATATTTTGAGTTTATTCAACTCAAAATTTACTTTTGCATGAATCTTGACATGTTGCCCACAAGAAAAGCAATATTTGGCCTTTTTATAAAAATGCATTGCATGCATTGAGCAACCAATCACACTAGCATACTCTAGTTGTGCTATTGCTCTGTTAGAATTTTCTAGTGCTTTATCACTCTCAAATACAACTTTGAGCCTGTTCTTACACATAAGACTAGTAGATACAATATTCTTTCTAATTTTGGGTGCATGGAACACATTATTAATGTAATTTTCTTCCTGAAATAAACTTAATATCTACAATTTCTTTCCTGGCAACAACCATTGCTTCATGATTCTCCATGAGAACCGCTTGTCCTTCATTTTCCACTGCATATGACAAGAACAACTTCTCGTCATTGTATACATGAATGACAACAACGAAATCGAGCCATCGATCACAAGACTTTGTAGTTGTAGCCATGTTGAGTTTGGTGATCATACCACTTTGCATCTTCGAGACAATTGTACAACTATCTTTGGATTTCTCTTTAAGGACATTGGCTTGGTTAGGAGTTAATTTCTTCTTTTTTCTTCTTATACTTATAGTCACTTTGGAGATGGCCTTTCTTTCCATAAAAGAAACAACATTTGAAAAACTTTCTTGGCCATTTCTAGACTTCTTAAACTTCTTGTCATTATTGACTTTGAAGTTTTTCTAGAATTGATGTTGACTTTAGTAGAATTCAGAATTTTGCCTTTAGAATCACAAGACTTAGTCTCCTCTTCGATCCTTAAATATTTTTGTATCTCTTCTAAAGTTAATCCCTCCTAGGAAGGAGTTTCTTTCTATAATCATTCCAACTCTAGGGTAGTTTGATAATAATAGCTCTTACTTAGAATGATTAAGAAATTTCCACTTTTAATTTACAAAGCTTAGTAACTAGAATTTGTAACTCGTGAATTTGATCAAAAACGAACTTTGAATCTACCAAAAAAATTCCAAATATTTCAAAATAAGGAACTTGTTTGTAACTTCTCTTTTTTTCTTGTATTTATGCTCGAGAGCATTCCAAATCTCTACTGTTGATTGCATCGAGTTGCAGAGATCATATAGCTTATCGGAGAGTGTGTTGAGGATATGACCCTGACATGATTTCATCTTCTTTGTGCTTTTTCCTTGTGGTCTTCACTTCATTGGAGTCATCAACTTTTGGTTCTAGAAAAGGCTCTAACTTAGGATTGGTAATTTTGAGTACGGTAAGAAGAACAAACAATTTTCTTTTCTAGCGGATGAAATTGGTTCCATCGAATCTATCAAGTTGGACATTAAGATTAAGGAAAGAGTCCATGCTTTTCTTAACCTCCATTGCAGTGAATAAAACCTTGAGATTAGTGAAGAATTTGGGTAGAAATCTAAAAATGGAAATGAGAAAATCTAGAAACAAGAGTTGGGTTTGAAGCATATAAAAATGCTTTCTTCAAGGTTTTATTTGTCTCCACTATAAAGTTTGCTAATGCACTATTGTAGCAAATTATCCCTAAGATACAATAAACCCAAAACACTATAACTAGTAATATTGTAGTGTTTAAAAACAAGACATGAAATCTGAAAATTCTACAGAAGGGGTGACTTTTTATAAACAAGTGCAATAATTGTAACTCTTGCAACCTTTCATGTAAGAGTATCCTTTCATTAAACAATATAACTATTATAACAGATATGTTTGTTCGTAATAGGTGTTTAATTTATATAAAAGCACACAACCAGTTGAAGCAATTCAAAAATCACAACAATTTTAAATCGGTAAATACGGGCCAGTGCTGCAGCATCGTGCTCTACCACAACAATTAGTTGGCATTGAAATGCCAAATGCACCACACTGTAGTGCACCACGTAGTCAGCTGGCGTTGCAACGTTGCTTCACTGGTGCAGCAGCGCCAATTCACTGCCAACTGACACTACCACTATTGCTTTTTGCTAAAAATTCTAGTGCCGACTTCAAAATTTATTAGTGTTTTGGGTACAACAACACTTCCATACATAAAGGTAAATGTCCTTCGTAAGACCACCACGTGGCACCACACCTACCCTCTGATGGGAAATCCTTCATGCTAGGAGTCTGTGACACCTATCACTTACCACCCTGATCCGTACAACAATACACCTTGGTCACGGGAAAAACCCGCCTTACACCGATCTATGCCAAACACTATAAATATAAGCATTAACTCTATTCTCAAGGTAAGTGGACCCTTTTGTCTACTCCTTGCTTCTCTCTAGATCGAACAGATGCATGACTTGAGCGTCGAAGAGCCCTTGGCTAGCACCATACTGATGCCCTCTTGACTCTCAAGGTGTTCCATTTTCTTACAGGTCCGATCGAAGCAAAACATTTAGAGATCGAGAAGATAGTCCGACTACTGTGTACAGTCGTGATTGTGTTGATCAATGTAGGAGCATCAACATATATTTTACTTCAAGAATATAAATCTCGATTCCTTGATCTTTGCTCCCATGTTATATTGCCACATAAAAGAAATATTTCAATTCGAACTTTAGTCACACCACGGTGTATTTACTTTTGAGTACAAGAATCCAAACGATTTTCAACTTTATTTACATAAAATTCTCTAATCACCTACAATATTTAAAATCAAAGTACTATGATCAAAAACTAAAACTTTTTTTTAGTTTTTTGATCAGTTGCAATTACAAGGGTGTTTGGTAAAAGTGGTCTAAACCATTTTCTCAGTTATAAATAGTATAAAGCTCTCATATATTACAGTAACAATATAAAAATTGCTACAGTATAAAGTCTTCACATGTTATAGTAAAAATAATTTTAACCAATAATTTTAACCATTCTGCAAATACCCTACATGTCCGAATCTATTATGCATTTTATGATTGTGATTGAAATTACTGAATTGCTTTTTTTTGGCTTCCAAGAAAAAGTGTAAGAATGCAACGTGGCCTATCCATATTATTCCGGCACAAAGTAAATCCCCATGTGGCGCATAAATTCCTCGAATTGGATTCTCCATATATGACAACGATACCTTTTTTTTTTTTTAATGAAAGATTAAAGCCTAATTTTCACATTAAAATGACACATACAAATAACTAGACTTTGAAAATAATACATGTTAAGAAGAAGCAGCGTAACACCCTCTAATCACGAGAGGTGATATTAATTATTAATTAAACTTTGTAAAAGGAATCAAATTAAGGAAGAAGACAACAATGAATAATGAATGATAATTTGTATGGCGAAATCTACAACTGATCTGATCCGCAGCTGCCTACTTTTTCCTTTTCTCATCACAAAACCACCAATGCAATTATCAAAAGTATATTTGCCATTAAAAAAGCAACTTTTTTTTTTTTTTCATTCTCTCTCTCTTATTTATTTATTGGATGTGGGTGAATGGCATTCGATCGACTGGTGTACTATAAAGGTTGAACCAACAGTCGGTGCTTCTAATTATTTTATAAACCAAAGTTGAAAAATAAAAAAAAAAAATAAGAAAAGAGATAGTGCTTTTTGATATTTGTGAACACATTGATTTTTTCAGACAATAAAAAGCAATTTTTTTTATTTTTTAAAATAATTTACCGCATCTAAATGAATTCCATGAGAACTTCAAAAATAAAAAGAGAAAGAAAGAAAAGTATTCCATCAGTTGGTTCCTCCTATAGAAATGTCCCTTTATTATTTTATATCTTAGTGGCCAACATAAAGAGAGGGGAAAAAAAAAAAGGAACAAGAAACAGTGCCTTTTAATTTTCAATGCATTTATTTTCTAGACAAGAAAAAGCAAAATTTTTTTTTCCAGTTTTTTTAGCATCTAAAAGTATTCCATGAGACCTTAAAAAAGGTATTCATGATATTGATTTCTCGTATGGAAATGATTATTATTTATATCTTTCTGGCCAACTACCAAAAAAAAAAAAAAAAAAAAGAGAAAAAAAAGAAATAGTGCCTTTGATTTTTCAATACAATTATTTTTCCATAGAAGAAAATGCGATGTCTTCTTTTTCTAAATTATTTTACAAAGTCTAAAAGTATTCTATGAGATTGGATCCTCCCAAGGCCGATATGGACCACTTTTTTATATTTATTTTTTTTCCTTCAACAACAAAAAAAGGAGAAATAAAGAAGAAGAGAAGAAACATTACGTACCTGTTGAAGTTTCAAAAATAAGAAAATATATTTTTTCTTTTTCTTTTTTTCTTTTTTCATAGAGCCACAACTTCAACATATATTGCAATTATGACATTGGTTCCTGATATAGAAATCAACTATATTTTATCCTTTTCTTTTTTTTTTTCCCACCAAAAAAGTAAATTAAAAAAAAAAAAGCCTTTTAAGTGTGGGGAAGGACTATATAAAAGCATGGGTAGGAAATTGAAATCAATTACAAAAGACCACATTTATGTTCCCTCCACAGAGAAAAAGAAAAAGGAAAAAAAGATAATGAAATGATGAATCCTTGGGTCATGGCTTTCTTAAAATCATTAAAACCACAAAAGGCTTTCATCAAAAGCAGCTTTTCTGTTCAATATGTTGTTTAACCCTAACTTTTTGACCATTCTCTTAATTAGTAAATTGCGGCATATGTCCTTAGCAATTATCATCATGGTGAATGATTTGGGGAAGTTGGAATTTTTTAGCTTGTATAATCAACTCCAAGTAATTTCTTACTCAAATCTTTGCAATGATTAAAGTGTTTTCAATTGATAATCCTCAAAATAAAATAGTATTTAAGAATAAATTATCTCCTCTAATAATATAGGTACTAGCCAAAATTAATAACTTATTGCTTTACAACCAACTCTTCCCGACTTGTTCAAAATTATTCTGACGAGTCTAAAACAACAAATATTGTCGAGATGCTGAATAAAGAAATCAGTCGTGTTTAATGATATCTTTTTCAAGTGAAGAAAAATATGATAATTAAGATCATATTTTAGGTTAAGCATAATTAATTAAGTTGATACACTTGGCAGAGCCAAGTTAAGCTGAGCCCTCACTGGCTCAAGTGGTTCCTTTATTATTTAAGTGTAATGTTAAACTTTTTGATGCCTTTTTTTTTTATTTTGCCACCCTTGAAACTTATTATTGACAATATTTATATTATAATTTTTAAATAAGTTTCAACTATGCCTCTGAATTTATCTTTTAAATTTTTAGTGCGTTTAAGACCTTAGTATAATCCATTGGTTTGAACAAAAAATATTGCAATAATTTAAATTTTTGGAAGAAAAAACTCTATAATAACATTAGTTTGAACCATAAGTTTTGGTTTCAACCAAGGTTCACAAACAACCTATTATATTTCAATTTTAAAATACGAAATAAATAAAAACTCAATCACAATATATAAGGATTTAAAACTTTGTAAATTATAAATTTCACAAGTTTAATTAAACTCTATAAAAATAATAATAATAATAATAATAAGTTTTAGTTAAAAGTTTTGGTTTAATTCATGCCCCTATTAAAAGAAATTTTCTAATTCCGCCACTGTTGATATATACTCCATCTAACAACTACATATATATGCATGAATTCTCAACCAAAGGTTAAACAAAATATATAGAAAAAACGACTAATATAAAAGAGATGACTTCTGAACATATTTTCACGTCGTTTAATAAATGAGTTAAAATTGAAAGTTTAAACTGAAAATACTTTACCATGCAAGAGAAAACATTGCAAACCACAACTTCAACCATAAATTTCAAAGGGCCTATTGTATATACCTTAAATTGCTATAGCACATTTACTTTATGAAAAACATAGTGTCGGTTTAAGTATTACACCCCAACAAAAAAAACTATAACTAAATATGCAAGTACATTGGAGAGTAGTAATTTTCATAATCTAGCTAGTACTCGATAATGTCTTAAAATCCATATGATTATGAAATTTGTCCTGTACTAGTAAGGAAATAAAAGCAACTTCTTCCGTATAGTCGGGAACTGAAAAAGTTGAGAGTAATAAATGTTGTATTGGAATTTAGTAGACCTTCACTTAACTTTCAAATTTGGAGTTTCTTGTTTGGTGTTTTTCTTTTCTTTTCTCTTTTTTTTTTCCCCACGCCATATCCATATCATGCCAAGTTGAGTAAGTCAAAAACCACGAGCTTTTACACTGCTGCAATTTTAATATCTACCTTTATATACAAACAATATACATACATACATATATATATATATACACACACACACACACACTCGTGCTTCATATGAATTATACATGCAAGTCTTCATTTGAGCGGTGGGCAAAACTAGAGTGCAGTGTTTGAGCTTCTTTCTGAGATCCTGTACTATACATACATAATCTTCTCCACATCTTTGTACAGGCCTTTTCTCATTCCCTCATTCACATGCATCAGAAAGAAATTTTTTATTTTTTATTTTTCCTCCTGAACTCGACCCCAGAGCAGGCATAATGATCAAATAGAAACAATACAAGACTGGTGAGCTTCCAAACAGCTTTACATATATATCTTCTCTTTCAGCCAATTACAGCCCATTTTTAATTACGTTAAAAGGTCCCAATTCTTGGCAAGATGTGAAAAAGCAATAGACTTTTTGGCTGCTGAGACTTAAAGGGTCTTCAATCAGCGCTGTGCCGTGTGTGCGGGGAGTGATAGAGCCACGATTTATGGGTAAGAAGGTCAAATTTTTTTTATTATTAAAATTATATTAACACGTAAAGAATTATTAATTAAAAAAAAAAGCCCATGTCACTGTCTCCGTCAATGTGTGTGTGTTTTTTTAACAATGGGAGTTTTGGCCTCTACAATGTAGAAATATTCATATTCATACACACACACACATCGCATTTGTTTGAAACTTTTCTTCTTGGCCATATTTTATTCATTGTGAATCATATTTGAAGATAAGTGCCTCTAGCTATAGTTTGCTTCATATCAAGCACTTGAGCTTCTATGAGAGTAATTAATAATAAATGGTTTCAAAAGCAGGTGATCATAAATCAAAATTTGGTAACATTAATTGCTCATCCTAATTTGTCACATGTTAAGCTTTCTGCTTCAAATTACTAATTAATAAAAAGCAACTACCCGTGAAAAAAATAGAACATAATAATAAAGTACGGAACAATTGAATTGATCATATACGACGCCTAAGACAGTTTGGTCCAACGGTATTGGAAGGTTTGGATGGGTGGGTTTTTAGAGGAGGTCAATTCTGCTTTGTATTAAAAAAACAAAAAGAGTTGATGTTGAATTTTCATCCTCAATAATTTTAATATTAAAAAAAGCACAGAATAGACGAATGAGAAATGCATTTATTGGAGGGTACCACGACCACAAGAAAATTCGGGTTGAAAGTTTGAAAAAAGACATTGGAGTCGAAAAATAAAAGAAGCTTTCGCTTTGTTTTTGTTTTTAAAATTTTTAAAAATATATTTATATATTTTTAAGGTAAAAATTTTAAAAATATTTTTAACATAATTTTTAAAAAATTTTTATTTTTTAAAATAAAAATATTTTTTTTTTATTTTGAAAACAATACCAAACGACATTATACACCACATATTTATCGAAGGAGTCAATAACAAGGTACCAAAAAAAAACTTATTAATAGGATCCAGATTTATCCCGTCAAATAACAAACATCAAGTACAGTTTTTTTAACCATAAGATCAAATTAAGAAATATACAAATTAAAAAAAATGACAATTTAGCATATCTTTATAAAAACGATCTAACTGTTAAAACTGTAGCATTATAAGATTGAATTCTCTAAATACTAAATGAAATAAATGAGATTATTGCAGCGGCTGATAAAGGCCAAACAGTAGGCGTGGGACAAGTTGATGTGAATGGACAAGCATTGTGATATTCCAGTCATACATAACTGCCTGGGACACACATGCATGGTGGTTGCAAAATTGGAAATTTTTTGTGCACACCATTGTGGTATACAACTGGGGTTCGCTAATTTATTATAAAAATTTATTTTTGGGGCCTACTAAATCCTGCACTTTTATAGTATCTCTCTATTAGAATAATTATGGGGAAAAAAATACTTTCATATTTGTGGACGTCATATATATATGTATCTCATGAATTATGGCTTAATATGTACGTAAAATATTTTCACGAAAATGACCTGATGATCGATAATTTCCAAAAAGACAGAACGGTTATGGGGAAAAAAATACTTTCATATTTGTGGACATCATATATATATATATATATATATCATGAATTATGGCTTAATATGTACGTAAAATATTTTCACGAAAATGACCTGATGATCGATAATTTCCAAGAAGACAGAACGGCGGTTAGGCCGTCTCTTGTATTTCAACTCGAAACTTATAATAATATTCTATTGATGATTTTCTTTTTGACTGGAGAAATTCATTGCAAATAAAAGGATATAGTAATACAATCCAATACGACTGACGAAAGACCAAAGAAAACCTTCAATTGAGATCGAATCCATCAATAAAATTTTGATGGCACTCAAAGAGGCGAACGCATGCTTGAGATTGGATAACGGGAAATTTCGGCACACAAAGATCGGACATATCTTTAGGTTTTTAAATATGGCTCTTACAATTGGTAGGGTATCCCAAACGAGTTTAAATAAAAATGAGTTCAAAAAATTTGTATGCAATTTATAACTATAAATTTCACTCTAATAGAAGATAAACTATTTTCTCTTTCTTTTCTTTTCTTTTTTTTTTTTCCTCGAACGATAATAATTATGTCCAAAATAAGATAAAAAGGCAAAAATTAAAATTACATTTTCTAAACATACTCCACAATCAATTCTTTAAATATATACCACGTGGTTCTATATTTTCAATTCTAGAGAGTTAGTCGTTATACAAACTAATCAGACAAAGTAATCACAACCACCCAAACTAATAAAAATCATACACTAGTCTCAACAAAACTTAAAACAAATTAATTCCAGCAAAACCACAACTAACTAATTCCAAAAAAATTATAATTCGATTAGAAAAAAGGTTTTATTTTTGGATTATTAATATTAAAAATAATTAATATTAAATAATAAAAAGGCATTTGTTCTCTCTATTTATGTCTCCCCGCAAGTAAACAACATTTTAGTAAAAAAAACCCTCCTTCTCAACAGCCCAACACCTCCTTCTCTGGTGAACCCACATGCCGTTGTCGTCGGCCTTCCCACGTCTATGTCCCCCCACGCCTGACCTCCATTCCTCAACCTTGTTCAACACTGCGCCGACTAGCTTATGCAATTTAGCCCATTGCCCTAACCAACCCACCCGCACTCTGCCCTTGTTGTGCATCGCCTTTACCGTCGCCCCCCACTACCCCTAGCCCCTCCTCCTGTCTCCTCGTCACCCGTTGGCTTCATTGGTCATCTCCCTCACCCTCATGGCCCTCCAAGATCGAGAGAAAATGAGAGGTGAGATTGAGAAAGGGGAAGGAGAGAGAAGAATAAGTGAAGAGACAAAGTGGGGTAGCCGGTTAGGGGTTGGGGTGGTTGGGCTTGGAGGTGGGGTCATTGTTGTAGGAGTGGGGTGGGGTGTTGGTGTGGTGATGGGGGAGGAAGGGCCTGTATGCGTTTTGTGTTTTGTTTTTTGTTTTTTTAATAAATATTTTTGGGTAAAAAGCAAATAAATGGCTATGGTTTAGTGTTTTTGAATCAATGGCTGAGATTTAAATGGGTACGTTTATCATTTTATACAAAAAGCTTATAGAGTTAAACTCAGGAGGTATTAGTGTGATTAGTTTCGGTGCAAAAGGTATCTTTGTAATTTGACCAACGCATACGAGTATTAGTGTAATTTATTTTAAGAATTACTTATACTGTAAGTAAGAAGGTAAATAAATTATTTACACATTAAATTTATAGACTGTGTAAATAAGAATTACAAATAAGAATTATTTATATTATGAATAAGGAAATAAATAAATTGTTTATACTATAAAATTGTTATTTACTACAAATATTTTCAAAACTTGCTATTTACTACAATTAGTTTTGAAAAAGTAACATTTACTATAATTTCTCTTAACTTGCTATTTACTACAATTAGTTTTGAAAAAGTAACATTTACTATAATTTCTCTTAAGGAAATACATAAACACTAATAATGACCCATATTGTCTCTAACGAGAGGAAACCATGACCATAAAAGACGATTAATTTCACCAATAAATTTGCATGACGCTCAAAGAGAATAAATATGTACTAAGTTTCAAAAACAAATACCCAACTAAGTGCACAAACAATCGAGCACGCACATAAACCTTGAACAAAATCTCTACAATAGATTAAAAACAAATTAAAATCCACCAAAATCAAGAGACTTGTAATGATAAAGCAACATAAGACACTGCTAAGAAACAAATATAGCAGACCAAAAACATAACCTAGCACTAGAAGTCAACACAAACACACTACCAAAAAGAGATAAACAAGCACCATTATTACAAACCACAATACCCAAAAACAAAATAAAAATTTCAAGCATCGCTAACAAAACGTCGGATTATGAGATGACCAACGAAAAAGCTACCAAAGATAGCCAAACATAAGTGATGCACGATGTAGTCAAAGTGCCACCTGAATAGAGGCACATAAGCCCTTCGTGCCACCGTCGTCGTTGTTGGAAGACTGCACTGCCACAATCGCAAGAATCCCACCACCACGCAAATGAAATTCTTGTTGGGTTTGGTGCCCTAAAAGCTGTGACATTATACATATTGTTAATAAATAAATAAAGTGACATTTATAATTATTTTGATTGCTTGTATATATTATGAATACTTTTATAAACATCAAGAAAATTTCATGATTATTTATGTGACTATAAATTTAGCATATAAGTTTTATGTGTTTAAGGATAAAATTTATAGATAATAATCTAAATAGTCCGTAATAATTAATTAAAGTTTGGGATCTTTAATTAAATATTATAAGTACGGTCCAATCTCATTTAGAATGAAATAGTAATTATCCGGATTATTAATATAGAGACATCAGATTGGAGGTACTTTATATAATGAGATTATATAGGACTAGACCAGATAAATTATAAATATCTAATAATCATCCTTTACAAATAGAGTATTTAAATTTATCACTATGATGATCATATATTTGACAGTCTTAATCTTGAGTATTTATTAGACTCATGTTTATGACATTATATTTTTTGATTTGCTTTGTAAGATTTGTTTTAGCGCAAATCATAACTTAGCATCTTGAAAATATAATGTAATAAATGGTTGGGAATAATATTATACAAATATAGAATCCATTCCTTCCCTATGGAAGTTAGAAAAATAGTTATCTTGAGTGATAATTCGAGGTTTGAACAGTAGAGCGCTCGTTTATAATAAGATTATGAATTAACTGTTCATTAGAGGATTATTGGAACTTAAGGATAAAGATATAATAAGAGAGGTAAACGAAGATTGAACCTAGCTTTTATTATGAACTATTTATGGAGGACTGACTTTTATGTAATGATTATATCAATGGACTACTCGCTTATTTTCTTTAAGTAATTTCACTATAATCTCAAGAGTTCAATTTCAGGTTTTTAGTGGAATAACACTAAAACTAATAAATTTGGTACATTAATAAAATAGTTTAATTAATTGTCAAATTTATTAGAGCTTGGGTTATAAATCATTTAAATCATTTATTCATGCTTTTATTTCTCATTAAATCCTCTAATTAATAGCATTTTTGTGTTAATAGGTATTTTTGTGTCTTAGTATTAAAATGTGTTTAAAAATATGTTTTTATTGTGTTTTTATATTAAATAATATTTTTAGTAATTTTTAGAGTCGTTTCAATGTGTTAAATATATGTTTATTTGTAAATAATGAAAACCATAAAAATAGTATAGTGTGATTTTATTTTGAGTCTTAATGTGTTTAATAGTGTGTTTTAAGTTTGTAAATATGTCCTATTATATGTTTAGTAATTTCTAAAAATATTTCTAAGTCTTAAAAATTATATCTGTGCTAAACCGAAGAAGATTGGAAATTTTAGAAGTTTTTATCTATTTTTAATTAATTTTATGTGTTTTAGTTTAAAATAAATATTTTTGATATTTTTGTAAATATTATGTATGTAAAATAATTAATTTTAGTGTGTTTTTGAATTTTAGATTTAAAATCTAGAGGAAAAACGGAGCAAAACGGTGCAAAAACGGATAAAATCGGACATCAAATGCATAAAAAACAATTAAAAAAATCGATTTTGTATAATGGAGGACACGTGGTGAGTTTCTGACCATTGGATGAGCAGCCAAATTGATCTTAGCCATCCAAGTAAGAGGATGCGTGTCAGTACGTCATCCATTATCTCAGCAAGTCGCAGTAGTGCGGTCCATGTGTCGATCTTTGATTCACGCGTGCATCACACGTGCAGACAGCTTTCACACCCGTCAGAGAGTGTTTTAGGTTGCATCGGATTGTGTGCGGGCGTCTTTGTAACATCCCTATGTGGGGGTTAGTAGTATTGAATAAATAAAAAAAATAAACTTAAATTCAATAATATTTAAATCAATTAAACAATGCCCATGAGTCTTTAAACGAAGATAAAAATAAAAATAAATATTTAAAATATAAACCACAGTCTTTAGTGTAGCACCAAATATTTAAAATACAGTCATCATTACCATAGTACAATTCCTAAATAACTTAACACAGCCATCATAAAAATAGTACAAATCTTACATGTTCTAGATGAGTTACAAATAAACGAAATCTTCTAACACGAAAACAGTAGTGTTGTTGCCTATTCCTCTCCAGATAAGTTGAACTAAGTTCCACCTAAGAGATGTAAATATGATAGGGATGAGCATCGACATGTTCAGTAAGGAAAATTATTACTCCCCTTAAGGTTTTATTTATTACCATTTTATAACTACAT
Source organism: Artocarpus hirsutus (assembly GCA_946598075.1). Lineage (NCBI taxonomy): Eukaryota > Viridiplantae > Streptophyta > Magnoliopsida > Rosales > Moraceae > Artocarpus > Artocarpus hirsutus. The sequence continues at coordinate 37,428 of CAMOHE010046751.1, read as the reverse complement.
GGTTAGTTAATTTACATCATGTTTCAGATTATGAGGTTCATTATGATCATATACTGTGGATACTATAGTTAATCATTATCAAGTTTCATACTTATAGATATATATACAATATTACAATTCATTGTTATTCTAGGTATCCACATTAAATAAAGTATCACTCAACTTATCGAAACCCAAATAGGTGCGCTTGGCCACACTCCAAACATTCCGAGAGTGTTCCGGTGAGGGGACATCAAGTCCTAAGTCCTCATCTAGTTGATTTCTGTACAGTATGTTATAGGACTTTCAACCCAAGGGAGTGTCATCACCTCCCCCTGTTTTACCTTTTAAGGTATTCGTGCCTAACGACGTAACCGCCGCCCTCTTCACGTCTCACCATTTCTCAATGTTCAATTATTATCTATAGAGTGAATTTCCTAACCATGCTTCCCAATTTATAACAACATATGTTAATTCATTATGTTCCTCGCTAATCAATATAGGGTGAGTGCATGTCATAGTTTCATATGTGATTCTCATATATAGTAGTTCAACATAGATACATATATCTTGTGGTAAAACAATCAATTTTAATTCTATAAAAACCTCACAAAAGATGAGTAATAGAATCCCTGTCTTCCAAGCTTCTCAACAATCTTTTAATCTTGAAATTAATCAACGTAAGCTCCATACACCCTTGATCCTAAGGCGTGCATAAGGACAATTTAAAACTAAAGCACAATATATAACCGCATCCATAAATGAATTATGTGTAAATTTATCTCAGTAATGTGCTATTAAGTTTTTATGTAATTTCTTTTTAAATACCAAAGTAAACAATTTTTATCCCACACACAATATAAAATACCTACAAGTAATTTATATATTTTAGTCTCTAATAAGATTCATAAATCACTTAGGATAGTGTTGGAAAGGTTGCAAGACATTAAGGGATTAGAAGGTGAGTAAAGTTGGGTTCTTGGTTCAAGTTAGCAGCTGGAATACCATGGCAAACTAGTTGTATACTTTTGCAAAAAGTCGAGTTCACTATCTACAATTAGCACATGGGTTAACAAGTGGTTTACTTAAGGTAGACGGGTGGTATACTGCCACTGGTAGGTTTACTAGTTTCCAATCCGAGAATTGAAAAATTCATGAAAAATAAAATACAACTCCGATTTAGACTCATGATAGCTTGTTGGAAAGTTTAGGATGTCTACTTTTAAAATATATAAACCAATTTATAAAATTCATTTTCATCTAATCCCAGAATTTCAAGAAAGAGCTACTGCCCATAGAGATAATACAAGGTTTATGGAATGTTAAGTTTTTCTTTAACCCAAAGCATGTTATTCTTGTTCAAAATCTCAAAACCATTCCAAAATAGGCAGTATGCATTATATAATCACAATAAGCATATTCTCATGAGTTTTATACTAAAATCATCATCAAATCATATCTCTAACCTTTCTTGCAAATAATGATGAAAACATGCTTAAGTTTGTTCTTCAAGCTCAAAACTTTAAAGCATTAACCATAGAGCTATGGAAACTAGTTCTAAACATTCTTAACATGTGTAAAGAAAACCTACCTCAAAACTCCTTTGAAAAGCACTAAAGTTTGGATTAAAATCAAACTTGAATTGACTCTAAAATGGCTTCAAATATGGCTGGGAATTATAGTTGCCTTGGTTGCAAAGAGAGCTTTATGCTCTATGTCTTAAGTTAGAAATTGAAGTGAGAAAGGGAGAGAATGAGAAACTAGAGAAAAAGGTGGTGATGGCTAAGTAAAAAGATATCAAAATAATTGGGAAGAAGGGGAAGTTACGGGGAAAGTTGTGAGAAGAAACAAAGGAGCATTAAAAGAAAATATCATCTTGTCTCCCATGGAGATTTTTAGCAAATGATGCCATCTTAATTGAGGGGACAAATGGAGTAAGTTGTGGAAGAAGATGAAGGAAGCATTAAAAAGGTGGTTAAGAAAACATATCAATGTCTCTTAATAGTTGAAGTAAATTGATTCCATGTCTCCTTCGGAGACCTTTAGGCAAATGAGAAGGAGGCTACTTAATTGATCATTAATGTAGGGGGACAAGGTTGGTAGAAGTGGGTGATAGGTAGGTTTTAAATATTTACTACAGAGACTTGGTAAAAATGCTAAAGTGACATTTTATTCATATGATTTTACAAAAATCATACCCGTTAAAATAACGGGCGTTACAGTCTTCACTAGCGTGCGTCTTTCCAACTGTTGGATCGGATAACCTTGACCGATCTGACGGTCCACATTTATGGTCCCATTAGTCCCACTGGGCCCATTTTATTCAGCGATTCCAGCCCATTAGATCACACTTTCAACGGCCACGATCACCCTGTTTCAATCTTGCCAGCCGTCAAGAAGTATGAGATTCCAAATGAATTTTTAGAAACCAAACATAGGAATCTCACGTAAAAAAAGAAGAAGCACAATTTGTTTTAAAAATGTCAACGAGTCGTTAAGCAAATTGTATAAAGAAATAATAAAAATATCAATCAATAGTAATTCTCTTATGCTTATAAATACTGAGGCATTCCTCGGTTCTACATATCCTTCTCGTAGTGTGAGATTGATACTGCATGAAATAGTTTAGTTTATATTTCAGTTTTTAGTCTAGTTTTTTGTAAAATATTTTCTAGTTTAGGTTGTAAAAATTATGTTTAATAATATCAGTAGTGTTTGATTTATTATGTCTTTCTAAATTTCTTTTTAGCTGAGAGGTGAGGGGGAAATTTTGGCAAAATTACCTCAAATATTTTTGGTTTTTCTTAGTTTTCTAAACAGTTATAATGCTAAAATATTTTCTTAGAAAACTTAGGATTTCAATATTTTCTTAGCTAGAACTCTGCCAAATTTACAGTTTTGATTTATCAATGACATAGACTGGCACAGATAATGCTTGAAAGGACTCTGATTACTCGTAGACAGAGAATGGCTTGGTAAATGCTTAACTTACTATCTTGGTTGTTATTTTAGTTAAGTTATGTTGAAATGCTGCCTATTTATTATGTTGTGTTTTTGCTACATTATAGACATGAAATTGTACAGTAAATACTTGATAACTCTTGATTTATTGTCGACATAGGATAGCATAGTGTATACTTAAATCAACTAATAAATAAAAAGAAAAACTAAAATATGTTTAAGATAATTGTCAGAATGAAACCTTTAAACTTCAGCCTTGTCATTATTGCTGTTTTATTTCTTTGAATTGCCGTCGTTACTTTGTTTAGGTTATTTTAAATTATCTACACTTATTGTTAAAGTTCCCTTTTAATTTTGTTTACATTTCTTGTTATTAAAGTTCCAAATTATCAAAAACAAAGTATGAAAAATGCTGTAAAAATGTGTAAATATTGTAAATATGTTCTATGAATAATAAATATTAATCCTCAAAATTTTCAGCTTAAATAAAAAGAAAAAGTTAATATAATATATGTACTAGAACTGTATAAATCTTTCCTTGTGGGCTTAACCTCGGATTTACCGAGTAAATATTACTTGAGACAACCTTATACATGGGGTTAATTTAGAATGCATTACTAGACGTGAGATCAAGTTTTTGGTGCCGTTGTCGGGGAACGGTATTGTTTTTAGTACAGTATAATATTATATAATATATTTTCTTTTTCTTTTTCTTTTATATATTACTAACTTCTCTTTTCTTTTGTTTTATTTGTTTTCTTTTGTTAATATTTTCTATTTTGTAGGTGTTAAGTACTGTTCATGTAGAAATCTACATGCGTTTTCTATAGATTACTATTTGTGTAATAGTAGTTACTATTCACGTCACTATTTTACTATTCAAAAAAAATAAAAAAATACAAAAATAAAAAAAATCATAAAAAGAATTAAAATTTTATTTTCTTTCCTTTTCTTTGTAAAATATTTATTTTGCTAGTTTTAGGTTTAGTTTTAGGTTTTTGCCCTAGAAATAAAACTTCATGAAATTTAAGATTAGGTTTTCCATTACACTTAATAAATAAATTGTGTTTTTGTGAAAAGTATTTTTTGAGAAAGTTCTGTTTAGAGGCTTAGTTCAGAATTCTTTCCCATAACCGGTTCACTTTTGGAGATTCTTCCAACACCAGTCATTCCAAGAACGCTGTTCTGTCAAGGAAATTAGTTTTTAAGGAGTCTTAGCACCACCAATCTTTCCTGGGGACATTCTTGAAAAATATAATTTGTAAATTTCATAAAATCAATAAGGCAAATACTTTTCATTCACTACTTTACTCTCCCTGAGTAAAGAAAAGCTTAGTATCTGTCTATAGAATTTTGTAAATATTTAATAATTTGTATGTCAGTTTGGTTTCGTGAGTCTAAAAGTCATAGATTAGTTAGGAAAAGCTTAGAACCACCTTTAGTCTCTGTTGTGTTTTCAAATTCACCAAAAATAGCTGATGATGAAAGTGTTCATAATGAAAATATTGTTAATCAACAAATCATCAATCCTGTTGTTCGTTCAAAGAGAAATTATTTGCAACCACTCAGTGAATCCACTCCATCATGTTTGGTTTTTCCTCTCAATGCCCATCATTTTAGGTTAAACCTGGAATGATCAACTTGCTTCCCAATTTTCATGGCTTAGAATCTGAAAACCCATATTTGCACCTTAGAGAGTTTAAAGATGTTTGTGCTATCTTCACTGACCAGGAAGTTTCAAATGAAATTGTTAAGCTTAAGCTTTTTCCTCTTTCTTTAAAAGATAAAGCTAAAATTTGGCTTACCTCTTTAAAATCTAGGTCAATAGGTACATGGCAAGAAATGCAAACTGAGTTTCTGAAAAAATTCTTTCCAACTCATAAGACCAATGCTTTAAAAAAACAAATTCAAAATTTTTCCCAAAATGTAAAAGAAGTCTATTTCCAATGTTAGGAACGATTTAATAATTTGTTGAACTCTTGCCCACATCATGGTTTTGAAAAATGGTGTTACATTTGTCTCCTGAAACTCGTCAATTTGTTGAAACAATGTGTAATGGAGAATTTCTTGATAAAGAACTTGATGAAGCGTTAGATTTTCTTGATAACTTAGCTGAAAACTCTCAATATTGGCAACATAGTAATTCTGAAGGCTCAATTAGATCTAATCTTGCTAATGCTCAAAGAGGTGTCCATCAACGTAGTTAAGAAAATAATCTAAATGCTAGGATTGTGTGTTTGGCTAAAAAGATTGAAGACATGGAAAGTAGGAATGTCTAAGAACCCAAAATTGAAATTTTGTGCAGTGTTTGCCAAACTTCAGGACACTCAACTTATGAATGCCCAATTTTTAAGGAAGAGTCCCAAGAACAGGTGAATTACATAAATCAATTAGACCCACCTAAAAGGCCATTTTTATCCCCACATTCTGACACATATAATTCACAATGGGGAAACCATCCTAATTTCAGTTGGAGAAATGATAAACCACAATAGCAATTTTAACCACCACCACCACTTCCACCACAAAATTCTCAAGGTCATCTACCATTTCCACAACAATCTCAAAATCTATAATTTCCATCAAATTCTTAAAATTTTCAAAGGCCTCCACAAAATTTCTCGAGTCAAAACTCTTGAAGACACTTTGCAATCTTTCATTCAAGCTTAAAAATCATTCATTCAAAAGCAGGAATTTCATAACACTCGCACTTCTCAAGACATTCATGAAATTAAAGAATCCATTTCTAAACTCAGTTCTTGTCTTTGCATTCAAGAAAAAGGCAAATTTTCTATTCAACCTGTACATTATCCATCTGCAAATGAAGTTGCCTCTTCTAGCTCACAATCACAACAAGAAACTGTTAATTTTGTCACAACTCTTCGAAGTGGAAAAGCTGTTGATAAGACTAATTTTTCAAAAGATCAAAAGATTAATTTAACTTCGAAAAGTGGTGAAAAAATTAATAGTGATGAGGAAAATTCTGAAAAAGAAAAGAGTGTTTCAAAAGAGAAATTTGTTCCAAAGGTTCCATTTCTTCAAGCTTTGCTTTTAAAAGAGAAGTTTGATAAAAATGCTGAAATTTTTGAACTGTTCAAACAAGTCAAAATTAACATTTCACTTTTAGATGCAATCAAACAAGTCCCATCTTATGCTAAATTTTTGAAAGACTGTTGTACAATTAAAAGAAAGCATAATGTGACTAAAATTGTGTTTTTAGCTGAGAATGTTAGTTCTATCGTTCAACATGATTCATCATTAAAATACATAGATTCTGGTTGTCCCACAATTTCTTATATCATAGAAAATACTCAAATTGAACATGCTTTGTTAGACCTTGCTGCTAGTGTCAACCTTTTACCTTATTCTGTTTATCAGCAATTAGGTTTAGGTAAACTAAAGCCAACTTCTATCACACTTTGATTAGCTGATCGATCTATAAAAATTCCAAGAGATGTTGTTGAGGATATGTTAGTCAAAATTGATAAATTTTACTACCCAGTAGATTTCATTGTTTTGGATATACAACCTGTCACAAATTCAAATGTTCAAATTCATATCATTTTAGCTCGTCCATTTCTTGCAACTTCTAAGGCTTTAATTAATTGTAGAAATGGAATGCTAAAATTGTCTTTTAGGAATATGACTTTAGAATTCAACGTTTTTAACATGACACAATCACTCTCTGGAAAGTGTGAAGTGAACTTTGTTGAGAGCAGTACTTCTGGAACGTTTGTTGATCCTTTGGCTGATTTGGCTAATTCTTTTGATTCGAATGTTCCACCAAAAGTTGATAACCATCCTTTGAATGTTTTTTATGACCAAACTCTTAAAGCTACAAGTTCAAGTTTTGAAGCTAAATGTGAAAATGAAATATTTGAAGAAGAACCAGAAGATGAGGTAATAGGTGACACACTATGGATGATCTCATCGATGAAGAAGAATTTTAGCAAAGATTCTTTGCAGCTACTAGCAACTTAACTTTGTAGGAGTGCTATCTTTTGGGAAGGTTAGAGTAAATCTTCTAACAGTCATCAACATTGATGACTCTGACTCCGAGTCTAAAACTGAAATCATAGTTATAGATTAATGTTTGTATTGTTTTATGTTTTTGTTTTTATGTTGTATCTTTATTTTCTTTGTTTTTCCTAAAAATAAAAAAAATAACTTAAAAAATTCATTAAAATGGTAGAAATTATGGAGGTTATAATCAACAAGATTAGTTGGTATTTTTGTATCAATGGCTTCTAGAAACGCATTTTTATGAATGATTTTCATTGAATTTTTTTGAATTTTAGACTTTTGTAAATAATTAAAAAAAATTTGAAAAAACTCAAAAACACAAAAATATTTTCATTTCTTAGTAATCTATTAGGTTACTCTTCTTTAGCCCATTTTAGTTTGGCCCATTATTCTCACATGTGTCTATACAGTCTTCCCTGTATTTAAATATAAATCCACCCCTTGTCTATAAAATCTGTTACTATGCATTTAAGCTAAAAAATATTTGTTCTTTCTCTTTCAAAATTTCTCGTTTTTTCTCTCAAATTTTCTCTATCTTCTCGCTAAAATTCTTAGAAATTCTTCAAAACTCTTTCAAAGTTCTTCGATATTTCAAACACTTTTTCCAAAAAATCTTTAATCTCCTTTTCTTTTGCTTCCACAAAAATCTCCCCAATTCTCTCTCAAATTCTCTTTCAAAGCTTTCAATTCACTCTCACGAATCTCTTTGTTTCTTTCAAGTCATGGATCCTAAATATGAACATTTGAAGAAATATTTCCATTCACTTTCTCAAAGAGAAATCAGAAAGAAGTATAAAACTCGAATCACTCGTCTTTGGGTTCTTTCTCTTTTTAAACTTCCAACTGATGTAAAAATCTACATAGAAGGTCTTGTTCGTCCAAATGATGTAAATAATATAGGTTTACCTGGTATAGGTATAAGTCTGTGTGCTAGAAAAAGAAGAGCTCGTCGTATGGAGTCAAAATGTCATAAATGTTCTTGTCAAACTTGTTCTGGAAAATGTCCCTCACCTAGTTTCGTATCTATAAATAGGGAAGATAAAATTCAGTTATGTAAAATTGGTCTTTGGAATGAGAACTTAGAAGATCTCCTAGTTTCTCTTGAGTCCCATCCAAGTGGATACGTTTGGGGAGCTATGAAATAACTCTGGCCTCAATTTCATGTAGAAAAGGAATGTCTTGGGAATCTGATGCTAAAAGGCCCAACTGTTCAACTTACGAGAATGTTAGATGGAAAGCAGACTCAAGATCCTTCTGCTTTAGAACAAGATCCGTAAAGTATTTTTTCTTGTTTCTTTGTGTGTTTGTATTAAAAAAAATCATAAAAAAATAATAATAATAAAAAAAAAGAAAACTGTTAAAAATTTATTCGAGATATAATCATGCTTTTAATTAAAAAAATATTAGAACAACTAAGTAACAAAATTTTTGGAAATGCGTTTTGATGAACAAAAGTTTTCTTTAACTCATTCTCGAATAAAATTTCATCAACAAAAAGATTTTTGTTCTGTGTGATTTTAACAGTAGTTGTTTAATAATTATGTTTGTATCGTTTATCTTTTAATAATATTTTGACTTTTCTTTTTTGTCAGATGCGTAATTTTCTTCGGCAGGTATCTTGTGTGTCGTGTAAGATAAGCTTTGCTTCGAATTTTTAAAACTAAGTCTAAGACTGGAAATTCAGGTCCACGGGTCAGGTTTGGGTCCTTATTTAAACAGCCAACATGCCAACCCGAACCCGATCTGTCAAAAAAAGCTAAACTTGGACACGACCTAAAGTGTAGACGGGTTGACCCGACCCGACCCGACCCGTGCAACCCGTCAATATGCTACTTTGTGCATGTTCGTGTTGATACGACACACTGACCTGTTAAACTCGATAGATCCGCAACACGATAGACTCAACAATAAGCCTATAAGATAAACAATAACCCAACAAAACAAAACCATAAAAAAAGTTAACAAAACTTTGTATAAGTTTAACAAAAACAAATATGCTAGAAATAAGAATCATTTCAAGTTGAATATACAACAAATGTTAGACTAATTTGACACATTAAAATTAATTTCAGGTTATATGGGTTGCATTAAGGTCACATGAGTTTAATTTGGATTACACAGGTTGATTAACAATTTTCAGGTCAATTTTCAAGTTAAGCTTATTTTGACACGTTTTTGGCGAGTTATTTTGGGTTGATTTTGTGTTGATTCGGGTAGACCCTAACCCAACCCATTTTTTGTGTGGGTCAGATAGGTTCGTCCCAATTCCAACCAGAGGCCTATTTTCCCAACCCTAACTCGCATTTTTTTTGTCGGGTTCGTATCATGTCATTATATCGTGACCCAAATTGTTGGCCCTAACTAAGTCCCATTCATCAAAAGTTGTACAGTAATGTCTAGTTTGTCAAAAGGTAAATAGTTTTGTTAGATAAAAATTTTCACAAAGTCTACAGATGTGTCACATTTATCTACCTGTCCTTATCTGTCATCGTAGCTGTCTTTACCTAAATTTATCCGACGTTCTCCTTAGGTGTGTATAAAATCCCTTTAGTTCTTAAGTTTTCCTCAGAGCGGGTTTGTAAGATAGAGTCAGTCTATAAAAACAAGAAAGAGAGAGTCTTAGTTTTTAGTAATGGATATGGAGTCCTCGTCCCAGTCGTCTTTAAAGTTCAAAAATATTTGTGTGTTTTGTGGTTCTAAATCAGGAAAAGTTATTGATTATATAAAGCTGCATTTCATTTAGGTTTTGTCTTGGCTAAGAAAAAGATAAATCTTTTCTATGGAGGAGGTAGTCTAGGTCTAATGGGTATTGTTGCTGCTGGAAGTTATTCTAGAGGTACTGGAGCTTTAGGTATTATTCCAGGTGTCTTTGCTCAAAGTCGTTTATGTGGTCCTCCTATTGGTGTTGAAAAAATAGTTGCAGGTATCCCTGAGTGAATAAGAGACATTAAGTTTGCTTTTGATGCTTTCTTTGCTTTACCTAGAGGTCTAGGAACTCTAGAAGAACCTTTTGCCATTACTAGTTAGAAATTGTTAGGACTACACTCTAAACCTGTTGGTTTGTTAAATATAAATGGTTACTTTGACAGTTTTCTTAGTTTTTTAGATTGTACTGTGGAACAAATATTTCTTGAAGAGTCAGGAAGAAAGATTTTTATTTCTGCCCCTACTGTAGAGGAATTGCTCAAAAAAATGCAAGTCATTGATCCTAAGGCGAATACTGTAAGATCAAAGTTCTACGGAAAATGCAAAAGAGATTTGGATCTTTCTCTCTAAACTCTATCTCTTTTAGTTTTACCTATCGCATCATTGTTTATGTTTTTTTTTTGGTGTTTGTCTTTGAATAACCGCTCTTGTAAATATATGTTGTTACTCTTCCTGCTTAATCTTATTAAACATTAGGAACAATGTTTAATTTAGGTTGGGGGGAGAGGGTTGCGTCAATTTTTCTTTTTTTTTTTTTTTTTTTTTTTTTTTTTTTTTTGTGATTGAATCTAGGATTAGTTTTAAAAACCAAGCGAAAAAAAAGGTGTGTTGTTTGTAAGATTTTAAGATTCATGTGTTCCTAGGTCAAGATGGCTGAGTGAAGGATTTTTGTTGAAACGCGTCTCGATAATGGTCTGAAAATGAAGTCCTTTGTGTTTGTAAATTTTTATCTTTGTATTTTTCTCCTTGTATAGCATGCAAGTTTGAAGATGGCTGAGGTAAGGAATACTTACTATTCTTGAAACGCATCTTCACCTTGGTAGAAATAGCTGAGTAATAAAGTACCTAGCATTCTTGAAACATATTTCTACATGATTGTAAAAACTGTGTGTTTGCATTGCATTTGATTATTTCAAAACAAAAAACTCAAAAAAAAAAAAAATCTAAAAATATTTTCAGTGATTTGCCTCCTGTCCGATGACATCAAGATTATAGCATTTTCATGACTTAAGGTAAATTTTAAATATTATTTAAGTTTATGTGAGTTTCTTCAGTATGCCTTATATTAGGTTGAAATTTTTCCAAAATTTGAACACATAATCTTGCATTATGATTTGTTATATTAATTTAGAGACTGTTTATGTTAATATAATTTGGTTTATTTTTATAAAATCTTATGACTTGTTTAAATCCCTCTTGAGGTGAAATCCTAGATAACACTAAGTTATTGATATAATTTGGGCCATCTTTGGAACGTTTGAGCCTTTCAAGCTTACCTAAAAATATTTTATATCCCTAGTTACCCCGTTGTACTTAATGTTCTTTTTTCTTTTTTACCAAATATTTAGCCTAGTCTTTTTTAATAAATTCATAATCCTTTTTTTTCACATTTCACTCATAAGGCATTTGTTCTTTCAAGTGTAATCGGGTTTATGCCAATGTTATGAGAGATTGGGATGGGTTAAGAATATTTGTTACATTTGTAAAATACGAAGTTTATTGTAAATCTTTAGTTATTTTTGTATTTTAGAAAAAAAAGAAACAAAAAGAAAAAAATGAAAAAAAAGAAAAAAAAAAGAAAAAAAAAGAGAGAAAAGTTAAATAAAAGTGGTTGGCAAAGGAAATTTCATTTCGAGTTCAGGATTGCAAACTTTGGGAATTAGATTGTACATTTTAAAGGTTCAAAATTTTTATAAGTGTCTTATGGCAGAACTAAGCCTCAAATATATCTTTCATCCTACCTTTGACTTAAGCCTTACATTACAAGATGAACAAGGTCCTAAAGGTCTTTAACAAGGTGTTATTCTACATTAGTGGAGAGCGGGATGAAAAACAAATTGATAAGAATTTATTTAAATAAATTAAGTTAT